>WSUA01000504.1:2012-15691 GCA_019633455.1 Tulasnella sp. 419 | reverse complement strand
TATCCCCTCAGCAATCTACGTTCATTTGGTGCAAGCTTGCGCGTCGTTCCTGAGGCCACTACACGAATCTATCATATCGCACAATCAGCCTTTTCTAAACCATTGCAAAGCAACTCATTAAGCATCTATCCCTCGGACCATGGACTCCGTAGGCACATGTATAGACATAGGTCTCAAAATCAAAACCATGTTTGAGCAGGTACGCCTCTAAATGGCCTTAACCACACATCGTCTGACATCCGTGATTCAGGTCGGCCAGAATAGGAGTGACTGTGTCATATTATCAGCGGATATTGTAGATTCGTTAACCAAGATACGAGACTGTCTTGAGAGTCAATCCGTGGCACCTTCCCCGGAGCTCCGCGACAGCATATCAGAGTTTGAAAAGTAGGTCTATTTTTGTTGCAGGGGATAATCGAGCCAGCGACTCACACGATCAATATAGCGAATTGAACAGGATCTTCGCCCGTCAGCAACGTCTAGGAAAGAAAGGAAAGGGTGGCGTACTAGGCTCGCTTTCCAAAGCCAAGGAAATGTATAATGCTGACGATGTCAGAAACGAGCTGTATGATCTTCGTCAAAGGGTGCAAACTCGCAGCCAAAGTCTTCTAGTACGTGCTAATCAACTCCAGCTCCCATCTGTGTAAGGCCCAGTGCTGACCTCCACGAAGCTTTCCAGCACCATACGTACTGAGACCAAAGTAGCGGTCATGAGCGAACAGGTCTTGGCAGTCCGGCAGAATCAGGTATGCGTGCAACAACTAGGCAACTCAATAGCTCACTTATCACTACACAGGCCGCTACAGATCGCAGAATGGATATGATCATCAATTCTCTCATTCCCGGGTTGAACGGAACTCGAAAGGCTACCTTGGACCGAATCGAGGTGAAGGTGCAGGAGCGAATGGGTGCCGATGACCATTTGCAGCCAGGACTCCAAAATTTCCATGCAAGGGATGCTTCTCGTAATTCAATATCTCTGAGCAGTAAGAGATCCGTAAGTTTATACTTAACTGCATTCCGGAGAAGTCAATGAATAATGGTTATACATGTTTTTAGTCTATCGGAACGTCTCTACTCGAGAGGCGCTTCTTGAAAGGAAAGGTCAAAGAGCTAGCCGGCGCACTCCCTCCAATTCCTGACCAGCCTTCAAGGCCTCAAACCTTTTCGCGGTTTAATCCATTCCGAGGATCGGCGCCCGTGGCGCCATGGGAAAGCGATGACCTGACCACCCGCACTCGAGGAGAGTCCATTCAGGAAACGCTTCGAATCTCCTCGATTCTCCGATCGGATAAGAAGGTTCAACATGGGGATCTCGCTAGGGATCTACTGCGCCTTGCTAAAGCCTTAGGAGACCTTGGGTTGTGGGAGGAGACAGGTGTCATTTATGATTGGGCCATCCAGATTTGCTGCGAAATCTCGAAAAACAGTAATGGGAAGACCCTCTTCAGCTTGGCATCTTTCATCCATAAAACCTTCCTAGAGATCGCCACCCAAGGAAAGGCCGAGGATGCTCAGAGAATATTGGAGCAAGGGGCTGAAGTACGACGCCAATTGGAGGTGCTGAACGAGACGGAATATCTGGCGAAGATAGCGACATCTCTCAACAGTATCTTCGAAGAGCTGTTGAAGGGTGGTCACATTGAAATCTGCCTCAAAGTTGGACGTGAAGTGTCCCACACATATCGTTATCTGGTCGGTACGGACGGCGAAGCATCCTTACTGGATCTGAGCTTCTCCCTCCAGGAGCTGGCAACTGATCTGGACAAGTCAGGGCAACATGAAGATGCAGTCAAAGTGGTGAAGCAGGCTGTCGCGATCCGTCGAGAACTCGTAGGAAGAGACGCGAGAACCTATCTTCCTCACTTGGCCGACTCATTGCAAACGCTGGCGACCGCGTTGAATAAGGCGGGTAAACGCGACGAGGCGATCAGGACCGCGGAGGACACCATCGACCTGCTGCGTGAGCATGGAGAAAGGGATCGAAGGAGCCATCTCCCCAACGTGGTTGCATCCCTGAACAACCTGCTCACTGAACTTCGTGGTGCAGGACAACCGAGTACAGGAAAGGTTGAAGAAAAAATTGTCATCACTCCTCAGCACGTTTCATCTGTATCGAACTCAACATCCACTCCCTCTAATCCCCCTCTCGACCAATATTCGTCGAAAAAGCCAGAGGATATCAAGAGCTATCCCGTGGTGGTGCAGCCAAGTGTGCAGCCTAGCGTCCCTAGCCCTCCCCCTCCAAAGAGCTTAGCCGTCAACGTGACTTCAGCGTCGCAAATTTCTTCGGCGTACATTGAGGAGGTCGTTGTTGAATCGCCCTCGGAGATTCAGGAGCAGCATCTCCCTCAAAACGATCCTCCCTTGATCAACTTGGAGTCCGTGAAGTCAGAAGAAAAGGTGGTTGGGACATCTTTGGGCACAGAGACGCAGAAAGTCGAAGATGGCTTCCCAGACCTGAGTCGCTCTCTGTTTAATCTGGCTATTGATCTGCATACAACGTCCGGACGGCGCGAGGATGACGTGATAAAGGAGGACGATGTTGAAGAGGTGGTCTCCTCGGGCGTCAAAGACCGTAATAACGATTATTCCAACCTTGGTTTGTCTTTGCACGTCCTCGCTACTGAGCTTGCCGGCTCAGGGATGTATCAAGACGCGATCAAGGCAGAGTCCGAAGCTGTCTTGTTATGCCGCGAGTTGGTTAGAACAGAACGCAACACGTACCTTCCAAACTTAGCTTTGGCACTTCATAACCTGGCATCTCATTTGGACAAGGCAGGAAAAACCGAGGAAGCAGTGGACATCGCCAAGGAAGCGGTGGATTCAGACCGAGAACTCGTCCAAATAAACCGTGATATTCATCTCTCATCTCTCAGTCTCTCCCTCCATCAATATGCGCTCTATCTCGACAAGCTTCGAAGGAGCGAAGAAGCGTTGTTGGTTGGAGAGGAAGCAGTCACAACTCGTCGAGAGCTCGTGCAGAAGGATTCCAAGACCCACCTTGCCACCCTATGTCAATCTCTTTATAATTTGGCATTCTACCTTGATAATATGGGGCGGTCGGCGGAAGCTGTGAAAGTAGGGGAGGAAGCCGCTGAGAAGCGTCGAGAGCTCGTGCTTTTGGACCGCAAAACTCACTTACCCACGTTGGGCCTCTCCCTAAACCAACTTGCATCATATTTGGATAAAGCAGGAAGGCCTAATGATGCAGTAGAGAAATCAAAGGAAGCCATTGAGATACGTCGAGAACTCGTTCAGGGTAATCGCACCCTGTATCTCGCTGACCTGAGCCTTTCATTGCACCAATTGGCGCTTTATCTGAACAAAGCTGGAAGATTCCACGAGGCAGTCGTAGTTGGGGAAGAATCCGTCGAAACGCGTCGAGAACTCTTGCTGAAGAATCGCGAGGCCCATCTCCCAACTATGGCCCAGTCGCTCTACAACCTGGCTCTTTACCTCGACAACTCAAAACGGCCCAAGGATGCTGTCGGTCTGGGAGCGGAAGCAGTTGAGAGGCGTCGAGAGCTTGCTATAAAGGACCCCGTAACTCACCTTCCCGCCCTCAGCCTCGCACTCAGTCAACTAGCACTTTATCTGGACAAATCAGGGAGGTCTACCGAAGCGGTGAAAAACATAGAGGAGTCGATCAAAATCCGGCGAGAACTCGTTCAGCAAGATCGGTATGGTCATCTCACAGAGTTATGTTTGTCCTTGGACGATTATGCTCTCGATCTGGATCACGTCGGGAGATCTGCAGACGCCGTGAAAGCGGAGGACGAAGCCATCACACTTCGCCGTGAACTCGCTGCCAGAGATCGAGGTGCAAACCTTGCCACACTATCTCTGTCCATGTATCAGATGTCCGTCTTCCTGGATAAAGCTGGAAAACCCAGTGAAGCGGTGAAGATCGCAACAGAGGCCGTCGGTTTGTGTCGAGAACTTGTGGAGAAGAATGGCAACACCTACCAACTCCAGCTGGCCAAGTGTCTACACGAACTGGCGCTCTGCACCGATAAAACTGGGCAGCACAACGAGGCAGTGCAGGTAGCAGAAGAAGCCGTTAAGCTGCGTCGGGAACTTTTCGAAAGGGATGGCGAAATCCATATGCTCGATCTTGGCTCAACGATATACAACCTGGCATCTTATCTGAACAAGTCTGGAAGGCACGAAGAGTCAGTGAAATACGCGAAAGAGGCCGTTCAGCTGCGCCGAGAAATGGTCAATAAGGATAGAGTTACGTATCTTCCTGCCCTCAGCTTGACGCTTCACAACTACGCCTATTATTTGGATTGCACCAAGGCGCATGAAGAAGCGATCAAGTTTGGAGAAGAAGCCGTAGAGACCGCCAGAGAGCTCACTCTGAAGTCTCGTGACGCCCATCTGCCAGATTTGGCTCTGTCCTTACACAACTTAGCTCTTTACCTGAATAACGCGCGCAGGTACAAAGAGGCAGTGAAGACGGAAGAGGAAGCGATCGAAATGGCTCGAGAACTCGTACAGAAGGATCCTGCAGCCCACCTTCAGACTTTGTCTGTCGCCCTGAAGAACCTGTCTCTTTACATCCGAAACTCGAACCTCACAAATGATTTAGGGAATGACAAGGACGCTCTCTCCAAATACTATGTTTATCTTGACAAATCATAAGGTGAGCATTCAATTGTTCTCCCTATCAAAGATCAGAGGTACTAAGAATAAGGTCTTGTTCTTAGGTACTCCTGACTGATTGAAGCCATGCAATATTGCCATGACGCTTAAAGCGTCTGCTACTTTCGTTGATATCCTGAAATACTCAAAGTCTCCATTTGCATTCATTTCGTCTCTGTTTTTCACCCGTTATCAGACCACTCGTTTTCTGTTCTTTTCTTGTGATACCTGCACTGTTGTCTTTTTGTGACATAAACAATAAACCCAGCATTATCTAAGCTACAGTGCTATTCGCTTGCGCTGAATGATACATAAACTTGACCATGTTCGTCCGTATGTGCTCACAACACGACCCCGGCTTTCAACTAAAGACACGATTCGCTGGGTGGCAAGACCATACCTGGTGGGAGGTTGGCCGAGGTAGCCTAAATCCGGTCCAATCTAGAAATATCTCCCCATATGGCCCAATTCCCAGCTTCCATATTCTCGCTTTGACTAATGACGTTTGAACCAAACCGTTGTAAGGGCGTCGACGCATGTTACGTGATACAGACGTATGGGAAAACCGTTGCGCAGTATCAAAATATGGTTCCTGACTAGATAAATTTCATTGCGTAATGTGATCAATGAAATGAAATGAACGCCGGAAATAATCCTCTCTGACCCACGTCTCAATGGCCTGGAACGTATCCCCGGCCAGCAGTTCTTCTTCGGTTGCTCTGACTCTTCAACCACGACCGTTACAAAAACATGGAGCATCTCTTTTTATGGATAGCAGTTGCCATACCGCTGGTAATATCAATTTGGAGATCAGGCAGACGAGCCGGAAACTTGCCCCCAGGTTCCAGTTTCGCAATTCTCCAAAAATTCTGACATTAACAAGAGCTCCTCAGGTCCTCCTACTATACCTTTCTTCGGCAATTCTCTTCGCCTCAGCAGTTTTACGCGTGTAATAGATTATAGATGGTTCGGTTATCTTCCACTGACAAGCTACGTTTCTGACTCTTGTATGTGCTGGCTTAGGTTTCAGGAATTGGGTAAAAAGTTTGGCCCCATCATATCTTTGAAAATAGGAAACGCTACAACGATTATACTTGTGGACGATGGAACTGCAATTCGAGAACTCTTTGGAAGGAGAGCCAAATACAATAGTCGACCGGCCAATACGGTGAATCGCATAGTTG
Organism: Tulasnella sp. 419; assembly: GCA_019633455.1. NCBI lineage: Eukaryota > Fungi > Basidiomycota > Agaricomycetes > Cantharellales > Tulasnellaceae > Tulasnella > Tulasnella sp. 419. The sequence goes on along the minus strand of WSUA01000504.1, from coordinate 9,860 downwards.
GGAGAGGTTTGCATCCTGTGTACGTAGTGATCCAATATATGCTGCACATGCTTCAAGTTTGCTAATGCCTGACCATGCTATTAGTTATGAGAGAAATCCCCACAATTGGAGATTCGACAGAAAAATGCTTCTACAATTTTATAACTCGTCCATTGCCTGCAGACGTAGCCAGCTCAAGGTCCAAGAAGCTGAATCAACTCAGCTTTTGAAGGACTTGATCGAATCTACTACAGATACTACGTCATACGATAAGAATTTTCGGCGATTCGCTTTTAGTGCGATGACATCCACTGGTAGGTTCACTTGGCTCTTATGCACTTTCCTTACTCACCTTTACATGATGTCAGCATACGGGTTTCGAACACCAAGCTGCGAACACCCAGTAGTATATCGCCTTAGCGTCAGTAATTACCAAAGGTTACAAGACAAATCTGACGTCTCTTCTCTAGAATCTTCTTCGCAACTGGGGAAAACTTCTCATGGAAACTCCTCCTTTCGACATTTGGCCATGGCTCAAATAGTAAGAATCGCCTATTTATCGCACATACCCATTTTCAATACTTTATTACAGCTTTATTCCACAATTTATTGTACCATGGAAAGAGCGATGCAAAAAGACATCTGACCAGGTGTTAGAACTATATCGAGGTAAGTGTGGTTATATTCATGTACCGCTGTCATATTTCGATGTCAATCATTTTTCTCCATGTGTCAGAGTTAGTTGGAGTATCAAGGCAACTTGATGATCAAGGAGTAATCAACGAGACATTGGCACACAAGCTATTTACTATTCAGCCGGATCAACCCAAACTTTCAGATGACAAGCTAGGTTTTATATTGGGCGTTGCTCTGGAAGGAGGCAGCGACATCGTAGGTCCTTAATCACGTTAGGAGAACTGACATGGATTAATCTATTTCATTTCAGCTCGCCAACTCACTCAACACGACTCTCATGGCGTAAGTTGAACCCTGTACATTTTATCTCGCCCATTGCGGGATGACTGATGAAAACCTCATAGCCTTCTTACTCATCCGGATGTCCAAGCTAAAGGCCGCATGGAGCTGGATCTCTTATGTGATCAGGACACCATTCCGACATGGGCACACGTGGAGAAAATGCAATATATTCGATCGAGTAAGATTAATGCGCGTCTGTTAGATATTATGTGGCTAACTTACCACTGTCCTGCTCCGTAGTTGGCAAGGAATCTGTGAGACTGACGTTGCAAGGTTATCGAACCCCTACTGATGTAGCTTTAGTTCCGCTGGAGACCTCCTTTTCCGATGGGCGTACCACATGCTCTGATAGAAGGTAACTGGCACGTTTATTCTTGGACTCAAATTGGACTAACGTTATTCTAGACGACGAATATATGGGATACAAGCTGCCGGCAGGATCAACGGGTACGCTAATTTAGAGCCTTTTAATCATTAGTCTGCCGACTGATTGTCCTTCTGTAGTTTCGGCAAACATTTGGTTGGATTTCTCATAGTTCGCAATAGCGCCCATGCTGATCTTTTTGTCACAAGGGCTATCCACATGAATCCCGATCGCTACGAAGACCCACAGGAGTTCAAACCAGAACGCTTCCAGCATCACAGCCGTCTCACTGGAGACTATATCGCGTGCCCTGATCCAAGAACAAGAGATCACTTCACTTTCTCTCCTGGAAGAAGAACTGTGAGTCTTTCCCAGTATCTAACAATTTCGCCCAACGAAGTGATGATCGGTCTAGTGTCCTGGGGTATACATGGCCGAGCAGGCACAGATGCTTGTGATTGCAAAGCTCTTATGGGCTTTTGACATAACAACGCCCCCTGGAGTATCCATTTCTGACATAGATACCGACTTTCACACCGGGTTTCTTGGTGCATCGCTGCGATTTCCAAAATCCTTCCCCGTTGTTCTGAAACCTAGGAGCGAGCGTCGAGTGCAAACCATTATGGCGGAATTTGCGCATCTTAGTGACGTATTTTTCCCTCTTTACGAGCATAATGTAACTATCAAATGTTGATGGTTGTACTATGATCAACTTCTGAAAGAATAAACAAGTCACGTGGTAGCTTCGAACGAATGCTGCATTCGCAATTTCACCCTTTTTTGGCTTCTTTGCTCCTACCAAAGCCGGCTTGGTGCGTCAATTGATGATGTTCCTGGATAAAACTTGAAAACCTAGTGAAGGATGAGGATCGCTATGGACTTGTATAGAACGATCCCAACACACCCCAGAACCTAAACAATGATAAAGATTCACTTTGAACGTATTACGTTGACTATTGAGGTTAATATTCTCCCACATAGAAAGAAAGCGTGCTTAAAAAAGGTCTTTTGTACCCAGATACCGGTCGCAATCTGAAGCTATACCATATTACAATGCCGCGTCGATGCAGTGATCATCATTCCCAATGATGTCCCTTGAGATTCTTCGACAACTGATTTGCACGCGATCTCTATCTTAACCTATGTTGTTAGTGAAATCTCTTATTTCTGTTCAATATATGATTCTTCATGACCAGGAATATTGTGCTAAGTTGCTGCATGTTGTAGGCAATAGATAACGTAGAGATTCACCAAACCGGTGGCGCAACGCAGACGATATACCGGAGCGCTCAGCGGTCTAAACCTGAGTAACTTAATACCCCTGTTATCCAACTTAACTACATTTGTGGTTGCTATTAGTTCTCTCGGCGGCTTCTGCTAAACGTCCGAGAAGCATGCCTATTTAGGTGGCACGTCATTTCCAGTGGTAGTTGCTTATCAAGGGTGCACTAGGCTAAATCTGGTAGATTCTGGTTCCTCTCAAGTTCCCCAGTACGGTTGTTCGTGGTAGCGTAGACCGTGGAGCAACTGACTTACATTCAAGGTATAGATCCAAATCACCTTAGAATGGTGCATCGGCGCCACATACAATGATACGCGTGACTTCATTTAAGGGTAAAAGTGGAAGTTGCCAACTATAGAAAGACAAAGGCAAAGTTGCCGGCGGGGATAGGTTTGTGGGGCTGATTAGGAAAATCTTGGCAATCACCCGACGTCACCGGTGACTTGATCACCATTGACGATCGAATTCGAGGACAACACATCATCTCCACTCCAAAATTTCCCCCCTCATTTCACGCAGGATAGACGTCAATCATAGACCTAGGTTACGTGATAAGGCACTCGGCAGGGCAAGCCGGAGCGGAATATCAAAATGTTGTTCCTGGATGATGAGCATTTTGCTTGTTGACTAAAGTTCGATTGAATAATACTGTGATGAAATGAAAATCCGTTGAACACCGAACACCGGATATCCCTCTTCGAGAATGAATCCTACCATCTCCCAATGACCTGGTGCGTATTAGTACCCTGCTCCTGTCGGGGCACATTATTCGGTTTTGTGACTCTTCAACCACGACCATCGCAACATGAAGCATTTCCTCATCTCTTTTCATCTATGGAGCTTCCTCTGGTTAGCAACGTACTCTATTGCAATTGCACTGGCAATTGTACTTTGGAGGTCCGGGAGACGTGAGAAGAATTTACCTCCAGGTTTGCCCTTCCGTTCCTCTAAATTCTGGTCACTAACAAGTCTTCGCAGGTCCCCCTACAATCCCCTTCTTCGGCAACGCACATCGCCTTAGCATCATTTCACGTATTGTCGACTACAAATGGTTCGAGTTATCTCTGCTCTGAGTTAAGGGTTACAACACTGACTTTTGGGCGTCTCATGCCGCAGGTTTCAGGAACTGGGGCAAAAATATGGCCCCATCATATCAGTCAAACTGGGAAATGCCACTGCGATTCTCTTGGTCGATGATGGCACTGCAATTCGGGAACTCTTCGGAAAAAGAGTCAAGTACAATAGTCGGCCGGCCAACACGGTGAATGGCATCGTGGGACGGGGTTTACATCCCATGTACGTGAAGACCCCACATTTCCATCGTACTAAGCAGATGATTATCTAACGCCCAAATAATCAGTTATGAGAGGGATCCCCACACTTGGAGATTTAATAGGAAAATGCTGGTTCAGTTTTACAACTCGTCGATGGCATGTAGACGCAGTCAAATCAAGATCCAAGAAGCTGAATCGACTCAGTTGTTGAAGGACTTGATCGAATCGACTTCAAAAACCACATCATACGAGACACCTTTCAGTCGCTTCGCCTTCAGTGCGATAACTTCAACTGGTAGGTGTATTCAGGTCTGCCCTGTGTCGGCTTGCTCAACTTCTCACGGATTTAGCATACGGTTTCCGAACACCAACACCTGATCACCCAGCTATAGTTCGCTTCATTGTGAGATATTTAATAATCAATAATCCGAATGGCACAAATCTGACATCGTTCACGTAGAATGTATTTGGTTATTGGGGCAAACTGCTTAACGAAACTCCACCCGTCGATGTTTGGCCATGGCTCAAATAGTGAGGAGGGCTGCTTTCCTTCGCTTCCGTCAATACTAACTGAGTGCGATGGCTCAGTGTTATCCCACCATTTATCTTGCCGTGGAAAGACAGATGCCTGAAAACGTCTGTACGGTTGTTTGAACTGTATCATGGTAAGTGAGGATGCATTCCTACACCACTGTCGTATCTTGATACCATCACCCAATCTATGAATTAGAACTAGCCGGGGTGTCAAGGCAACTTGATGCTCAAGGGATGATCAACGAGACACTCGCACACAAATTATTCGCCCTTCAACCGGATCAACCTAAACTAACCGATGATAAGTTGGCCCTGATTTTGGGTGTTACGTTGGAAGGTGGCGGCGATATCGTAAGTTTTCACTCACTATTCGGCAAAGTGATAATGACTGAGACATAATTGGATTAGCTGGCTTTCTCACTATGCACAACTGTCCTGGCGTGAGTTGAATCGTATACGTTTTTCCTCTAGTTGATGAATTGACAATAACGACCCCATAGTCTTCTTACCCATCCTGATGTCCAAGACAAAGGTCGCAAGCAGGTGGATTCCCTGTGCGATGAGGATACTATTCCAACGTGGGCACACGTGGAGCAAATGCAATATGTTCGATCGAGTAAGAGTGATATCGTGGGCTATGAATCATGTGCCTAATGTCTATGTTTCTATTATTGCAGTTGGCAAGGAATCGGTGAGACCGAGAATTCAACCTTGTTGCGTTTCGCTGATGGATTGTAGTTCCGTTGGAGGCCCCCCTTCCCAATGGGCGTCCCTCACGCTCTAACCGAAGGTAGTTGGTTCCTTTTTCTTCTTGATTAGACCGAACCTCACATGACTTAGATGACGAGTATATGGGATACAAGCTACCAGCAAAGTCAATTGGTACGTCCACTTCGGACTGCCTCTTTCTAAAGCACTAATTCCCGCTTTTCTAGTCTCGGCAAATATCTGGTTGGGTTACTTCCTACCCGTTAGAAATGCTTTACTGACATGACTTTGCTATTTTAAGGGGCATACATATGAATCCAGATCGTTATGAAGATCCAGAAAGCTTCAAACCAGAACGCTTCCAGCATCACACATTGGCAACCGGAGACTACAGCGCGTTTTCTGACCCGAGTGCACGAGATCACTTTGCTTTTGCTCCTGGTAGACGCACAGTGAGTTTTTCTCCCCAGACTCTGACTGATTGATCAAATGAAATTGTGGTGAATGTAGTGCCCTGGAGTGTACATGGCTGAGCAGGCGCAGATGCTCGTAATTGCGAAGCTTTTATGGGCATTCGACATAACGACACCTCCAGGAGTCTCCATTTCTGATATTAATACCGACTTTCACACCGGGTTTATGGGATCAGCTATTCGATTTCCAAAATCGTTCCCTGTCGTTCTGAATCCTAGGAGCGAGCATCGGATGCGAACCATCATGGCGGAATTTGCGCATCTTAGTGACGTATTTTTCCCTCTTTACGAGCATAATGTAACTATCAAAGGATAAACTAGTCCTGACGATTTCCACCTTACTTGCGATAGTGATCGCGAAAGAGGTCACGTGGTATGTCGGATTGAGCATGCACATGCTTCATTTCCGACTTCGAGTTTTTCCCCTAGCACAAAGTACTAAAATAGTGTCCAAATCCAGAGCCAACATAGGGTAGCGGGTGAGAACGTGTGCATATCTTTTCACCGAGGGCGTTATCGGCGTTCGGGTTTCAGTTCCGATTTGGACTAATGTCTGAAGCGCCCTGGTGGCGGGATATATTCCTCCATGTCTATGTTCTCCCTCTCCAAAGGCCCCTCTCCGCCTGCTAATGATATACCTCCTGCGATTGAATTCGTCGAATCTTGTATCCACTTATTTTCGAAAACAGCCGACAGCGGCATCCGTTGTGCTGGAACACTGCGGAGCATCGTTCTTCGAGTACAGTCGATCTGCGCTCATTTTCAGAAGCTCATCACGGAGTCCGAGGAAAACCATGATTGGTCTATGACCATCTCAATCGCTTCTCAAATCGAATACCTAGAGGGGTACTGTACAAATGGAAGTGCAATATTTCCTTTTCTGACACTGGTTTGTTGTAAGGCTTCTCACTCGAATATCAAGAAACCTGCACGAAGAAGTCGAGGCTTCGTTTCCTTCTCCTTGCAATGATATTCAACACTGTCTCTATAGCATACGAGCTTGGCACAGTAATCGACAGACATTTCGGGATGTCTCAATGAAGCTGCAACGCCGACCGTTCGAGGTAATCATTTATTTAGGTATTGTGTCTCCATATGTTAATTCAGACGTGTAGATACCTCGAGCGGACTGGGTTATTCGTTCTATGAACACATCATTTTTTGACGATGTTAGTTGGATGAGGACAATGAACGCAGCGATCTCTGAAGCATTTAATTCCCTGTCAGTCTTGAAGTGACCAATATGCTCGTTGCACTCACCATTGAACCCCGTTTAGTGCTTCGAACATCAGAAATCGCCTGAAAAAACTGACTTGTGTCGAGGAAGTTCTTGGACGAATGAGCGCTCTACCCAACTTTTTCGAAACCTCCTCATGTCACGAGGTATTTATTTATCCTTAGGCTTGATCAAGTATTGATTCATCACTTTTCTCCTGTAGAATTCATTCATTGTCATAGCTACCCACTGCGCCATGATCACGCATGGTCTGATCTCAGTTTTGGGTAATCCCACTACGCCCAATCACGTTCAAGACCTCTTACGTTCGCCAAAGACATGGGTTTAAATACTTGAGTAATTCGAACTTCAATCGCATTCCGAGTCATCGCTCTAGCTGATAAGTAAAACGCCAGATTGCTTCAGAAACTCCGATGGGCAATGACAGACAGCTCTGTATCTCACGAGGGGCTGACAAAAGATTGGATAGCCTATGAGCGTTATCTATTAGTAAGCTCACACAATACGATAGTGCTCCGTATAGATGCGGCATTCAAATCCTTCATCTTTCAAACCTCTTAGACTTCTCACGATGAGGTAAGTACCTGTCATCACCTATCAGCAATCGTCTTACAATCCCCAACCATGGTGTGCTGTAGATGATCAATGACTTGCTCAACCAACTGATACCATATCCGTCTAAAATCCGTAGACCCTACCGAGCACGATCCATTGCATTGATAAAGCTATGTTTGGCTATCGGAAGGCACATTAAAACTATCGGTCCTGATGACGGTCTTGATAAACTCAAAGAGTAAAGATTTTCGAACGACTGGATGGATACGATTTCACTTACAGAAGGGATATAGGGTCATCAGATTGACAATCATGGCCTTGGATTTGGCGACATCAGCGGGAAAAAAAGTTCTCTGGCTAGATTGGAATGCCACTTGCAACTCCGCTGCTGGATTGGCAATCAAAGAAGCGGAGACCAGGATACGGGCGCTCTATGTAGAATATCAGGTGAATGCTTTTGTTAT
>WSUA01000503.1:0-15694 GCA_019633455.1 Tulasnella sp. 419 | reverse complement strand
TTTCTCACGGGTGTCATAATCTCTTACTCAACATTTGTGCTTGCTTGGTTCTTATCTTGTGCCTTGTATATCACCACCAATAGACAATCGTCGTTTGCTATTAATTCGGTTCACAACACTATATAAACAGGCCATCGGCTCGCATTTTTTCTTCATCACCTATCGTTGGGCAGCCTGGATGGTCTAATGGGCGATCTTCAGCAGATCTCAGTCAACTCTGATCAAAAGGATTGAGGCTTATTGACTACAAGTCGTGTACGGATCCGATGTTATGTGGAGCTTCGAGAGTAATGGATTAGTATGGAGAGTTGGATTGGAGATAAATATTGCGCTTTGAACGGAGAAGGTTGCTAAACAGCGCCGATGAAACGGGGTAGGTTTTTGGTAATTCTTTCTCTCAGACTGTTGTACTCGTGTACTATACAGGGGCAGCTTTGTTTTTTCTTGGGCCATTTGGGCCATGTATGTATCTAGCTTCTTTTCATCACTCATCACTTTTACTTGGTCATCTCGAGAAAGAAAAAACCGATGTGAAGGATAGTTTTGACTTTGTCGAACACGTGGACGAAAGAAGCCTCGTTTTCCGGGGCGACCAGACATGTTCTTGGTTGATCGGACACTAAGGATCCGCATCACTGCACATCACCACCCTGGCTTCTTTGTAGCCTTGACAGCCCGCATCTCGTACTCGCATATTTGGTAACGTTTACATGCCCCAACAAAATCAACAATCATTACGGTGCGTAATGTGTTGCCCCGCACTGACTTCAGACCCGATCATGATGATCTGTGGCGTATGTCATGCATGATCAGCAACTTGTTCTTTTAACCCTTCGCTATTTATGAGAATAACAGAGGTTCATAATGACGAAAAGCCATTGGAGGTTTGGATGGCCGGTATCTCGGCGGTTGAGGAAGCTGAATGGGAGGCTTGGAGGCTTGAAATGCAATATCTCAGGGTTGAGTCCCCGGCCTCGGAGAATTTACCTCTAGTAATGAAGTTAATGTGGAAGTTCCAAAGTATATTTTCTGCCACTTACTAGCTCTAGCTTCATGACCTGATCCCATTTGATCGACCCTTATTATACCCAATACAATAACAAGCGGTTGATCTCCATATCTTCCTTTCAAGTTTCAACCACTTGGTCGACGGCTTAACGAAAATATGTCACGACGTTCATCTCTTCGATCGAGTTCGCCGCCTGCCAGTGGATCAACTTCTCTCAGCTCCAATCCAAACCAAACACCGGAAACTCCACCACCCGTCAATGGGCAGCCGAACGGTCATCGCTCAAGCGGATCTCAATCAGGTTTCAAAGGAAATGATGATGTGGAAAAACAGTTGTCGGGAGCGGTTCAAGCATCAACCCTCGACAGCGAAGTTGGTTCTACCCGTCTAGACCCTGTACAAGGCAACCATGGCCCAACTGGCAAAACTCAGGACCACCCTATTCCCTCAGATCCACTTACAGCCATGCCATCCAAATTGGACCAATACAACGATTTCTGGAATGCCTATAATAAGGAGGCCGACAAAGAGGACAGCGAATTGATAAAAAGTTTGGAAGATGACCTTAATACCCTGTTGATCTTCGTGAGTAACATTTGAGTTCCTGCTTTATGAGCAAAAATATCGATTTTCCTATCATATTTCTATATTGAATAGGCTGGTCTTTTCTCCGCGACCAACACAGCCTTCATCATCGAAAGTTACAGAGATCTCAAGCAAGATCAATCCGAATTAACAAATAACCTGCTCCGGAACATGATGAGGACGATGCATCAGTCTTCCTTCAAAGAAGCTGATCTTCTTCTAGACTATGGTGGACCATCGAGACGAGCCATCGTGGTCAACTTGTTCTTCTTCGCCAGTCTCTGCTGTTCCCTTTTCACAGCGTTCGGAGCGGTGATTGCAAAGCAATGGCTCGATCATTATGGAAGGGAAATTCACATCAGCTCGCCCTCTGCCAGAGGAATGGAACGGCAGCAGAAGTACGTAGGCCTCAGAAAGTGGAAGTTCCAGGCCGTCGTGGAAACATTTCCCACATTGCTCCAGTTCTCCCTTTTCTTCTTTTTCATTGGCCTCATCGAATTCCTATGGCAGTTGAACAAAGGCGTTACCATCCTCGTTATCGTCTTTTCTGTTGTTACCACCCTCCTCTATGTCATCACTCACTTTATCGGCATTCTCTATCCAAAGTCTCCTTTCCAAACCAGGCTTACCACTGTTCTAAGAAATCGTCTGGTTCGAGCCAAAATGCCCACTGCAATCGAAGATCAAAACAGAAAGATGGACTCTCTACAAGCCCAGAGTGTAGATTGGCTTCACGAGCGAACGACGAACGCTGATACTGTTGGTATCATCTCGAGAGCAGTTTTATTGCTCACCGATGCTGCCAAGAAAGCCATCGATCTGGACCATGGAGGGAAGATGTTGGCGTATCTTCTCCGCTCTTCGCTGTACAACGGTCAGGTCTACCTTGGGATCTCGCTAGAGGGTCTCCAGTCATCACTTGTCGTGTTCCATGATCTTATAGCTCAATGGGACAAGGACAAGGATATCGTTCATCCATCAGATGAGGGGAACGCCTCCTTCTTGCAGGCTCTGAGTAGAGAGTTGTGGAAACTTCTACTCAAATCCGAGAAGATGGATAGGACGGCAGCCTCCACGGCATTAGCTATCCTGGAGAAACTTGGACCAGTTAAGGAGGACTCAGTTGCTACTCACGCTGAATACCTCGTTGATTCACTTAGCAAACAGTGCGATCGCCAGGATCAGCTCCTACACCTGGCCCTTCTCCATGATGCAGTACCGTCGCAGGATTATCTCTTTTTCAGCAACGATACCGCTAGTAGACACATTCCGGAGGTATTGGCAGCGACAATGTGGGGGATGGACGGGAAGCCGGACTTAGATCATCGAAGGGTGGCACTTCGATTGACATGGTTCTTGAGGGACACTGATGAAATGTATCCCCAGATTCAATACCTTGATTTTGGCCGCTATCTTTCTCTCTGGCGTAAAAGCCAAGTTCAACTTGATCACTCCGTTCCATTGAGAACTGCCACACCTGAGGATCTCTACCTCCTCACACTTATCCGTCTTCTCTTTCGTGATCAAGAAAAGTGGTCCAAGGAACTGGAGGAACACGATCACTTCACACAAATCGAAGCCTTGGTTCAGAAGAGATCATCTTCACTGGAAGCTCAGCCTCTCTGCTGGATAGCTTTCATTTTATTCGCATGCTCTCCTGGACGCAATGGTGACCTCATTGTAGTACCTCCGCAATATTACTCAGAGAAACTGGTAAAGATGGTCATTTCCCAACTGAACCCGAAACGGTTACCCTGGACTACGTTGTCAAAAGAGACGTGGTACAAGGACTCCCATACGGCTATGCTCATGCAGTCACTCTACGGATATATGCAGATGGCATACAACTACGGGCAAATAGCAGAAGGCAAGGTTGCCGAAATTTTCACCTTAATCTACAAGGAACTGTGGGACATGTTACTCCGTGGAACACATGATGACATAGCAATCTCTATTGCGTTGACAACCTTGGAGAAACTGGGACCAATCAATCGGGGACCTACACGCAATTCTCGTATCACATATCTCACTGAATCCTTAGGGAAAATGGTGACTCGCGAGGATCAACTACTTCTCCTCACCCTTCTTCATGATGTTCTATGGACTCAACGAGATGACCGGCTCGATCTTGATGCCCACACAGTCCATAGACATGTGCCTGAAGTATTGGCAACATCGATGTGGGGAGTGAACGGAACCCCGGATTTGGATCATCGAAGGGTGGCACTTCGATTGTCATGGTTCCTGGAACGCACAGATGAAACATATCCTCAAATTCAAAACCTCGATTTTAGTCGGTATCTCTCTCTTTGGCGTCAAAGCGGTGTTCAACCAGATCACTCGGTTTCATTGCGAGCCGCCACACTTGACGATCTCTACTTACGGTCCCTTATTCGACTTCTTTCATACAACCAAGAGAGATGGGCCAAGGAACTGGATGAACATGGCCATCTCACGCATATCGAGACCATAATTCAGGATGGATCGACATCGCATATTCAGCTTCTCTGTTCGATAGCTTTCATTTTTCTCGCACGCGTTGCTGGACGAAACGACGATCCAAGTGCACCGCCTTCGCAGTACTACTCGGAGACAAGGGTTAATATGGTTATTCTTCAATTGGAATTGGATCGGCTTTCTTGGATTCCGAACGGTGTACTGGGTGAACCGAACCACCTGACTTCGATGATGCAGTCACTTGAAGGATACATCCAAACGGCGCATCAATGTGGGCGGATTCCGGATGGCAGGTACGCCGAAGTACTCAATTGGTACAAGAAGTTGGAGTTTGTGATACAGCAGGTAATTCATCTGTAAACGCGGTAATGCGGTAATGTGAGGTTGTTGTCCAGAGAGCTAGATGAGCCCAAATATGTAAACCTAGGCTAGTAATAAACAATAGCTTTTGATACCTCAAAGGTTGTCTATCTCCCGACGAACGTTGCTCCATCTTCTTCCTGAGTGCACAATATTTGGAAAAGAGCCCTCCAGAGTGAATTCAAGCTGCTCATTTGGTATGAAGGATATTGTACTTTATATAAGGTGGATCAAGATGTGAAGGGCCAGAGAGAAAGAGACAATTTGATGATATATGGGTACGTCAGAATGCCGGATAACAGCGATTGCAAAAAATAAAATTATTCATCCGGACTTCAAGCTTGAGTGTTGAGTGTTGAGCTGCCGGTAATAGGGTGAAAATGTATCTAAACAAGTGATGAATTGTGGAAGGTGGAACACAGGAACGAATTGTCTTAGTCATCAAGTAGAACATGTTGTATCCGCTTTTGTTCACATTTCATTTCAACCCTGCCAAGCCAACCTCGCTATTCACCCTCCGCTTACAGTGAAATCGGTTCGTAGCATCGAAAAGAGCTTCATAGACTGTTGCCTGCCCATGATGTCCCACTGCGCGTAGAAGGTAATAATCAGTTTCGCCTAGGTGTGTGATCTTTCCTTGTTTTGATAGTGAGGGATTGCCATTATTATGAAATTGCAGTAGTTGACCTTGTGCCAAGACCTTGTGAGTACCCGGCGATCTCAATTGTAAAGTGCCGGCGAGCTGCGGAGTCCGAGTAGCTCTCCAAATTCCGGAGCGAATTATTTCGGCGTGATCTCGAATCCAGGTGTTCTGTGATGTGATTGGACTACAAAATCGATAATTCTCAATGTGTTGCCTAGAACAGCACTTTGAGGATCTATCCATACCGCAACCGGGAGCTATTGAGAAGGGCTTTTCTGCAGGGCCCCGACAAAGGCCCAGTGCATTGTATAGCAGGTGGCGCGGGGGACGTAGAAAGTCGAAGGTGAAGATGTTTATGCAAACCACTGTAACAACTTGAAGAACCACCACGATTGCTCCACATTATCATCAACGACTCGGTCGATCACAGCATGCTAAGACGTTCCCCTCTTCGAGAGAATTCGCAGCGCGCACCGTCTCCAATTAGTCCACATCCAAATTCAACTCTCGAGAATTCAATTCCCCTCAGTGGACAATCAGGTGGGATCCCTTCCAACACCCCACCGTCAACATTGGCTCCTGGAAAACCTGAAAATGATGATGTGGAAAAGCAGCTGTCCGGAACGGACCAGGCGCCACCCGTTGAAAGCGAAGTTGGTCCCACCAATCCCCAGCTAAGCCCTTTACAAAGCAGCCAGGATGCAGCGCGTCAGGGTAAAGGCCTCTCAGCTACCCCGGATCACCTCAAGAATACTCTATCCAACTTGGATCAGTATCCTGATTTCTGGAATGTATACAATAAGGAGGCTGACAGGGAGGACATCGAGCTGATTGATGGTTTTGGGGCTGACCTCGATACCCTGTTGATCTTTGTGAGCGATTTAATTCACCATAGCTCCCAATGTTGATTTTTCTAACCTAAATTGCTGTTATAACAGGCTGGTCTTTTCTCTGCGATAAATACAGCATTCATCATCGAGAGTTACAAAGATCTCAAGCAGGATCAATCCGAATTAACAAATAACCTGCTACGAAACATGATGCGAACCATGCATCAATCTTCCTTCACTGAAGCCGATCTTCTACTCGACTATGATGGACCTCCCACTCGAGCCATCGTGGTCAACTTGTTCTTCTTTGCTAGTCTTTGCTGCTCACTCTTCACCGCATTCGGAGCGGTGATAGGAAAGCAATGGCTAAAGCACTATGGAAGAGAGAGTCATCTTAGGTCACCATCTGCTAGAGGTTTGGATAGGCAGAAGAAGTACATGGGCCTCGCAAAGTGGAGGTTTCAGGCTGTAGTGGAAACATTTCCCACATTACTCCAATTCTCCCTTTTCTTCTTCTTCATCGGCCTTATTGACTTCATGTGGCCGTTGAATATTGCCGTTGGCATACTCATCATCCTCTTTTCTATTGCTACACTCTTCTTCTACGTCGTCACTCTCGGGATCGGTATACTCTATCCAAACTGTCCATACCAAACTCGGCTTACGGAGGTTCTCAGGGAGCGCTTGATTTCCAAGAAACCTTCTCTGCTTCCAGATAACATGGATATTCTTCGAGCGCGATGTGTAGATTGGCTCCAGCAGCACACTACACTCTCTGAAACAATCGGTATCATCTCTCAAGCAATTACACTGCTCACAGATGAAGCCAAGAGGGTGATCCATTTGGACCGTGGAGGAGCGATGCTAGCCTACTTTCTCCGATCCTCTGTGTACAATGATCGGGTACACCTAGGCATCTCGGCGGAGGGTCTTCGGTCGTCCCTCGGCACGCTCAAGGATGTTATATCCCAGTGGAACAAAGACACCGATATAGTGCATTCGGGAGATACGGGGAATGCCTCCTTCTTGGAAGCTCTGAGTAGAGAGTTGTGGAACCTTCTACTCGAACCTGGGACGATGGATGAGATGGCAAGTTTCAATGCGTTGGCCATCTTGGAGAAACTTGGAGTGATCAAAGAGGGATATTCCCCCGCTATCCGTGCCGGTTATCTTGTTGAATCACTCGCGAAACCGTTGTCTCGCCAGGATCAACTCCCCCGACTCGCGCTTCTTCATGATGCCCTACTCTCGGGGAACAGTCCCATTAGCCCAGATGTTACTAAAAGCCATATTCTGGAAGTCCTGACAACGACGATGTGGGGAGAGGACAAGGAGCCGGATCTGGATCAGCGAAGGGTAGCACTTCGATTGTTTTGGTTCTTGTGGGACATCGATAGGTTTTGTTCGCAACCCAAGGATTTTAACTTTGCTCGCTATCTATCACTCTGGCGGAGCAGCAATGTTCAACCTCTTGCCTTAACCTCGGTGGGACCCCGTTGTCTTAACCATCTCTACCTACACACAGTTCTTCGGCTTCTCTTGCATGATCAAGAGAAATGGGCCAAGGAACTGCATGAACATGGTCACCTCGCACATATCGAGGCAATAAGTCGGGATGAATCATTGCTCTCATATCCTAAACTGTTATGCTGGATGACTCTCATTCTCTTCGCATATATTGCTGGACGAAATGATGATCCAAATGCCCCGCCCTCACAATGCTACTCGCAGCCATGGGTTAACAAGGTTACTCAACAACTGCGCAACATTAGAATTTCTCTCGTTCGGTTCTTGATTTCAGAATTGAAACCGAATCAGATTGAGTTGATCAATCAATCACTCTCTGGATATATCCAAACGGCTCATCAGTATAAGCGCATCCCAGATAATGAGTTCGCGGAGGTATATCAATTGACCAAGAATGTGACGGATATGACGGACTCGATTATACGGGAGTTCCAATCATAATCAATGAAACCGGTTTGGATCATTCGTTGGACGCTTTAGAGAGCTCAGTTCCTTTCTTCTTCATAACATAACTATCGAATATAATTGTTTTGGGTATTGGCTTCCTAGCCCTTCACGGATGTCAGGTTGCTCGCCTCACCCAAGTGAGTGCTCATTTGTAATGGATTAGCGTCAATAGTCTTCCTAGTCTAACCCAACATAAATAGGTGACTAAGTGCTGAAGTCAATCGTAGGAGTATTCTAAGTACTGCTTTCGGAAGAAGACTACTGAGATCTCAGTACAGAGCTCTTGATGCTGTCGTACAACTGACGTCGACATGGTGCCCTGAGGTGCCCAGTCACTATAACGCGGTCTAGATAAACTGGAATGACTTCGAGCCAGTACGTTGATGTCGAATCTCGAAAGTATCTGTGAGGAAACTTGAATGGAGACGCGTGAGAGTGTCGGGTAATAGAGTCAATGAAGGGAAGCGGAAGCCAAATACGAGGAGTGATTGAGGAAGTCTTAGTCTACTACTGTCGTTTGCGATGCGATGATTTCCAGCATAGCCGAGGTTCGCATCCCATGACTTTGTCGTCCTGATGTCTTAGTCATCAAGTAGAATGTGTTTGTATCTGCTTTGCTCATATGTCGCACGGTCAATTCGATTTCAACTCCAACGGTCCAACCGCGCTTCAGTTTCCATCGGTTCACAGCGCTAAAAACAACTCATCAGTTGGCATTCAGTCCCTCGAGGGAATTATTAATTGTGCTATTACGTCATCGACACGTCCTATTATTCCTATCCCTTTAACCGACTCCTTAACTTGTCTAACATCTTCTACTACTCAACAAGTCCACTCTCAAAACAATACATCGCCATCTGTTTCACCACAGAAACTCTCATTCAACATCAATGGCTCTCGATAGGCTACACCACAACAAAGTAGAAACCTCTCCCTGGTGGGTCATCCTTCTGCAGTTCCCGATATAGATTCTCAAGTCTCTCTACAGACCCACGTCTCAAGTACCTCCATCTAGTCACCCCTCTCTTCAGCTTAAATCCAGAAAATCCAAATCATCCATAAGTAATCCTACTCGGGTTCAGGCTTCTCAGCACTCTGTAGACCAACCTAACAAATTCCCCGTCCACTCACAACAGCATCAACAACTCGGTTAATCGTCGAAGGAAGTAGGTAACAAGATACCCACCTCTTCCAACAAAGTCGCGGCCTGCATCATTCCATTCGTCTTTGATTGGCCCAGGTACAAATTCGAGCTTTGGGGATACGCCATTGGCCATTGGTCAGTGAATAGCTAGGCATCATTGGGGTATCCTTCCAAATTATCTCCCTCAATACCCATAGTACTTGGCATACTCAAAAACAATACCAATACGCAGCTGCATGCAGTGAAACTCCTGTCATCCACTGACGCTTCTAACAAAGAGGAGATCAAGGAGGCGAGCGAGCTAATAATAGTTTCCTTGTTAATATCTGTGAGTCATCTCACGGAAACCATCCTTCTGAGTGCTGACACTCATATGTCTTCTCCCGTATGCCAAGGAAAATTGGCCAAGGTGTCAGACAAGCGCATTCACGTCAGGCATTGTCGTCATCAGTCGGGATGAATCGTCACCTCCGATTACTCAACTTCGTTGTCGGATGGGTTCCATATTGGTTGTACATTTGCTGGCCGAAATGAGGATCCGGATGCACTTTGCTGAGACAAGGCTGGATAAGGATATTTGTCAATTGTTCGAAGGAACAACGGGCAGAAATCTCGGAGGAGAGGCTGCATATGTGTCAGGGTGGCGATTCCAGTCCATCGTAACTTATCAGTGATGGTGGGCATGAATCACGGGATGGATGGATGGATGGTGTAGAGAGTCTCAGGACCAGAAATAGGAAGCCCGAAACCCCGGAATCCGACGTCTCGCTATTATCTACGATGTGGTATCGAAAGTTTAGGGAGTTGGAATGGAGGAGATAGGATCGATGGAGATGCCAGTGATTGCTGCGGCGCGGCTTTCTATGGTGAGATGCGTGTAGTATACTGCAAGAACCCAGTTCTTACCGGAGCCTATCATGCTTGCGCCCTAATCTCAGACTCGTTTATTACTATATGAAGGGGATACAGGACATGGCTGGATGATCGACCAAGCCAAGAGACCAAGGTTGGACAAACATAGATAAATAGAAGGCACCGGCGGCATAGCAAGGTCCTTACATACACCTCCCTTGTTACGTGAGTCAGTAAATTTCTGCATTAGAAGTTGATTGTATCTCTAATGCTTTACGAGAAGAATCTGATACCGTTTTTCCATCGAAGGCCGGTGACCTATCTAACCACGTGTTGAATGCAAGGAAACAGCATTTTTTTTCTAGATTGGCCCTTGATCGGAGAGTGTCAACCACAATGACCGTCGAAACTTCCATGAAGTAGGAGCTATATGGGATTGGAATATCTCAAGAACCCGGTCGCGGGTATACTAGAGAGATGAAACTCATAAAACAAAGACTCACCTGTACAAGCCCGTTCAAAAAATGGTACGGTGAAACAAACCCCCCATTTGATTTCATTAATTAGCAGTAGCGCTTATTCCTTTATTTACAGTCTACTGTAGTATTAAAGCACGGGGATAGTTTTTCAAGTGACCGAAACTCAGATACCTCGGCTCTTGACTCTTGTGATCCTACCATCAACCACTTGCTCATCACCAAAAGAAGATGTCAAAACGTCCTTCTACAAATTCGCGATCTGTGTTGTCCCACACGCACTCCATCAGTCCACATCCAGATTCGAGTTCCGTGGCTTCGCCTCCCGTCGACGGACAGTCAGGACGATCGAATGGGCATTCCTCTAACAGCTCTCATTCGGCGTCCCTAACCACGACCATAGCTAATTATGATCTGGAGAAGCAGTTGTCGAGAGAAAATCGGCCAGTCAATGGCAAAGTTGGTTCACCCCATCCGAAGGTGCCGCCGACTCTTGCACACGACAACCAGAATGCTACTGGCCAGGATAACGACCTCTCGGATCCCCCCGATCACCTCAGGACTGGACCATCCAACTTGGACCAATATGCAGATTTCTGGAATGTCTACAATAAGGAGGCTGACAGGGAGGATGAAGAATTGATAAAGGGTTTTGCAGGTGATCTCGACACCCTGCTGATCTTCGTAAGTAACTTTACTTGTTAACACGCGCTCCAAATGTTGACTTCTGCCATCCACTTCTACCCCAACAGGCTGGTCTTTTCTCCGCAATAAATACCGCCTTCATCGTGGAGAGTTTTAAGGATCTCAGGCCGGATCAATCCGAATTAACAAACAAGCTACTCCGAAACATGATGCAGACGATACATAAACCATCTTCCTTCACAGAAGCCGATCTTCTACTCAAGTATACTGGACCACCTGCTCGAGCTATTGTGGTCAACTTCTTCTTCTTTGCCAGTCTCTGCTGTTCCCTTTTCACTGCTTTCGGAGCGGTGATCGGAAAGCAATGGCTTAATCATTATGGAACAGAGAGTCAACTGAGATCTCCATGTGCCAGGGGGATCGAAAGACAGAGGAAGTACATGGGCCTCGAAACGTGGAAGTTCAAGGCGGTGGTGGAGACCTTGCCCGTATTGCTCCAATTATCCCTTTTTTACTTCTTCATCGGCCTCATAGTCTTTATGTGGCCGTTGAATATTGCCATTGCCACTCTCATTCTACTCTTTACCGTTGTCACACTGCTCTTTTACGTGATCACCATCTTCATTGGTATTCGCTATCCAAACTCTCCTTTCCAAACTCGCCTTACGAATGTTCTGAAGGAGTGCTTCATTCCCGAGAAATCTGCTCCGGTCGAAGATCAAAACGAGAAAATGGACATTCTACAAGCGCGGTGTGTAGCATGGCTACAGCAGCGAACTACATGCGCCAAAACTATCGGGATCATCTCTCGAGCAGTCACACTCCTCACAGAAGATGGCAAGAGGGCGATCGATCTGGAACGTCCAGGATCGATGCTGGGCTATATTCTCCGATCCTCGATGCACAATGGTCAGGTATACCTTGGTATCTCGGCGGAGGGTCTTCAGACATCCCTGATCATGCTCAAGGATGTTATATCCCAATGGGACAAACGCTCCGACTTAGTGCATAAGGAGGATAGCGAGAACGCCATCCTCTTGCGTACCCTGAACAGAGAGTTATGGAACCTCCTACCCAGGATTGGTACGATAGATGAGGTGAAATCTTCCACGGCGTTGGCTATCTTGGAGAAACTTGGGCCGTGCGGTCAACGAGATTCACTCAATTCTCGTGCCAAATATCTCATCCAGTCCCTTGGGAAACAGTTGACTCGCCAAGATCAACTCGTTCGACTCGGGCTTCTTCATGATGTGCTGTGGTCGGAGTCGCTGCTGCGGTCCGTTGTCACCACCTGCAAAACCAAGAAACACATCTCGGAAGTATTGGCAACGACAATGTGGGGATTGGACGGGAAGCCGGATTTGGATCATCGAAGGGTGGAACTTCGACTGTCATGGTTCTTGGCGGACCCCAGCGGGATGTACTCCCACATTCAAGATCGCGATTTTGGTCGTTATCTATCTCTTTGGTGTGAAGTTGTTAATCAACTGCATCCCCCGACCTCATTCAAATTCGATTTTGTCTACCCAGTAACAGTTATCCGGCTTCTCGTGCAGGATCAGGAGAAATGGGCCAAGGAATTGGATAAACATGGTCATCTCAAACATATCGAGGCCATAATGCCGGATGACCTAACGGGGTCAGATCCACAACTTCTAGCTTTCATACTCATCGCACATATTGCTGGAACAGATGGCGATCCGAATGCACCTGCATCCTACTACTCGCAAGCACGCGTTGATAGGGTTGTTCAACAATTGCGCGCGATTCATCCTCATGGAACTAGGTTCGATTTTGGATCTTTGCAACCACACCATGCGAATTCTATAAATCAGTCGCTCCAGGGATATATCCAAACGGCTTACCAGTATCAACGCATTCAAGACAACGTGTTGAATGAAGTATCCCAGTTGGCCAAAACTCTGATGGATCACATCCGCTCGGAGGCATTATAGAACTCCTCATCGATCCTACCACCTCTTCCTCAATAGGCGAGGACCTATCAGAAGGATACCGGGCTCTCAGAGTTGCTGGCAGGTTTCCTCTCACTTCTCCGTTTTCGCAGCTCTCCTGATCAACAAAGGTCTAATCTCCAAACAGTCTGACCACCTCTCAGACTCTGAAGACATTCGATACTCGTTCCTCATCAATCTTTCGCTTAAGACATGTTTCATCTTACCCCACCATTTCGTCCTAAAATCCCTATCCAATGCATGACACAACATATGATTATAATTCATTTAAAGCCCATCTTATCAAATATTTATGTTCCCTCGCTCCCCCCCTCCTTATGCCTGACGAACAAAAGTTTTTGTAGCTCAGACTCTCAGTGTGATAATATCATAACGACTCTCTGGCCCACCGACTTGCTCCGTGAGGCTCTCAGTCTTTGCCATCAAACATTCTAAATACTATCGTTTTGATTGCTTGTACATTGAAAATATATCTGTACTTCCTGGTTTTGGCGTCGGATCTCGGAGGTAACGCATAGTGAGTAATTAATGATGGAGAAAGCAAGGGAAGTACTTGACTAATAGAGTTGATGAAGGAAAGCGGAACTGAAAGCCTGAGAGACGTCACCCTAGACAGTACCATCAGGAGGTCTCAGTGATAAATCGGAGTTGTTGAGCATGTTACGGGATCTTGGATTGGGGGGAGAATCTGGGTATGAAGGCGTGATGGACTTTCGGTGGCTTCTTATGTGAAGCGGGGAGGTTGAATGCTCACTCGAAGAGGTTTTGAATCAGTAGCCTTCAGAGTTTCATCCAGTCGAAGCCGATGTCGATCGCGCGCTCTTAGCAGTCTCCCTTGATGGGGATGCGGTGCGTTAGCTATTGGCATTTGTGCATCCTGGTGGGCTCGGTAGGGCAGGCTGGCGAGAATTCTTGGATCTCCTGAGTCGTTCTCAGTAATGACGCAGGAGGGAGAGAAATGTTCCCAGTTTGTACAGATGGCAACCTTAATCGTGTCAGGGTTCTTCGCTGAGATTGCTATTCTACACACAGAAGAGCACCGGGATCAAGTCAAAGTTGGACGAAAATGAACTTTGCGCAACGGGAGGATCGAAGGGGAACAGGCTTTGGGCGAGGGAATGTTTAGTTGGGTCTACACTGGATGTTTTGGGTTGATGGATTGATGGAGTTGGTTCTTTCTTTGTCATTCTTCATAACTTGATGCTATTGGAATTTATTGAGCACTTTTCGCGTGTCCAACTTGCAAAGATCGTGTTCAGAAAGCGGAGTAGTATGTATGGTGGTTGTTGGCACGTTGGCTGATGCTATTATCGCGCTTTGCCAGAACTCCCTTTGATCTGTACACCATTCAATTAGCTACTTGCATTGAACTAAGGGCAGATGTCGACTAGAGGTCTTGAGTGGTCGTTCAGGTTACTGTTGACGCGCGCTAACGACTGGCAGTCCTGGATCGGCACCTTCCGCGATATGAACATCGTCAGACCTTGGTGACGTCAGTCTTGAGAGTAAATCTCGAACACCGTAAGTGCAGTAAACAGATAGTCGTTGGACATGAGATAAGCCTTTCCTGAAGCAACACTACGACCAGAGTATTGGGGGATGAATGATATGGACTGGCGGGTGAATGCGCGACGATTAAGACCCTTTCAGCCTACACTACCGTCATCGACGATTCACTCGAGGATCGACTAAGGTCCGCGCTCGTCACTCCATCGCCACTTACTGACTGGCATCACAGACATAGTGCACTCGTCTAGGCAAGATGGAACAGGAAGCACTGTCGCTCTGACGCTAGCAAGGAAAATAACCAATGGCTGAAGCCTCACAAACGTACGATATATAGTGAATGGCACTGTTGTATCACATACTATACCCACAAGTTCCTACCCGCGTCATTATATTGGAACTTATCCATACTTTATAATTCCAAAAATCTACGCTGTTTTTTTCATCACTGGTTCCTATTCCACCACGGGTCATACACTTCCCGCGTGCATTCCAACAGTCACACATGTACCAGATGGAAACAACATGGTCTTCTTGACTACACGCTGAACAGGGTTTTTGTCTGAAGGTGTCTATCTCATGCTTAGTAATGGAAGTTCTGCGAAGCGAGGAAGATTGAGTGCATTCGAGAAGCCAAGCGGTGAATATATCATGAACAACCGCTAAAGGCTCTCAGCAATTATAATCTGGGAGCCATAGATCGTTGTAGGATTCAGGGTTCACTCACAGCATCAAAGCCACCATCGATCTTGGCGTTCAACCCTGGGGCTTGTTCCTGAATGATATTCCAATGTGGTATCCCTGCACGAGGCTTGTAGCTGGACATACACGCAGATAGCTGGATGGGATGGTTCTGGAGGTTAGCATCAACACCCTCTTCTCTTCAATCAACGACTTCCTCATAGCTAAAGGGTAAGAATGTCACGACGTACTTCTCTTCGAATGAGTTCATGGTCTGCTTCGCGCTACGCATCTCCCACCGGTCCGCATCAAAATTCTAG
Organism: Tulasnella sp. 419; assembly: GCA_019633455.1. NCBI lineage: Eukaryota > Fungi > Basidiomycota > Agaricomycetes > Cantharellales > Tulasnellaceae > Tulasnella > Tulasnella sp. 419. The sequence goes on along the minus strand of WSUA01000503.1, from coordinate 239 downwards.
TCCTGTGACTTCCACACCCGTACCCGTCGACAGACAGCCAGGTCCTTCGAATGTGCATCTTCCCAGCACATCCCAATCAATTCCCAAATCCACTGGCATACCTCATGATGACGAGGAAAAACAGTTGTCTGGAGCGGATCAGCCATTCGAACGCGAAGGTGATCCCTCCCATCTCGAGGTGAAGCCACCCGGACTGCCACAAGGCAACCAGAAAGCTACCGTGGGAAACGATCCCTCAG
>WSUA01000502.1:1223-15772 GCA_019633455.1 Tulasnella sp. 419 | reverse complement strand
GAATAACGCTATTCTGAGGTATTTTAGGATGGTATCATTCAAAGGTCTCTTCAGTGACCCAGTTTTACATCATCACCAAGCATGATGGAAAGTAGCAACTACCTTGACCTAAGTGGCAAGATTCAAAAGAGGGAACAATCGAATTTTGGCGGTTTCTCTGATATATGGCGCGGTACTCTCCGGAAGCATGGAGCAGATATCGAGGTGTGTGGTTGGGCAATCTTATTTTCAATGTCGCAGGTGCGCTGACGTACCACAAGGTAGCCATTAAGGAACTGCGGGTAAGACAGTCTGCGAGCTCCGAGAATGCAGCTGCTATCACGGAGCGCCTGAAAAAGGTAAGTATTTGCAGCTCCATCTTGGATTATCTCGAATCCAACATCTCTTTAGCGATGCTTCAGGGAGGTCTTGCTCTGGCGAACCCTTCAACACGTGAACATCGTCCCTCTTTTGGGCTTCGCAATGGATCCATCCGGCAATCCAGTGCTCATTTCTCCATGGTGCCCGAACGGAAACGTTGTTCATTTCCTTAACTCATACCCCGATGCAAACCGGCCAGCTTTGGTGAGAGTGATATCAGCGATTTCGCTTGAGTTCTACTCACGGGTATTGTCGTGCTCAGGCTCTAGATGCTGCGGAAGGTCTCACCTATCTCCATTCAATACCTGTCGTACATGGCGATCTCAAAGCGGTAGGTACATTGTTTTTCATGATGGTCAAGTATGTAACTCAGAATGATATCAGGAAAACGTCCTTGTGGATAATAGCGGTCGTGCATGTTTGTGCGACTTTGGGATGTCTCAGTTCATTGACGAATCCGCTCGTATAACTGGTTTCACCACCACTCACGCCAATGCAGGAGGGACCGATCGTTTTCTGTCCCCTGAACTTCTTTCCGATAACCCCAAGACTACGACCTCTGATATCTGGGCGTTTGGCTGTGTCGTGGTCCAGGTGAGTTGCCCTAGTGATACTTTGGATGACATCCTTATATATTATTACCTAAGATATTGACAGGTCAAATACCATTTGAATGGATTACTCAGAAATATGCCGTAATTCCAGCTATCATGCGAGGTGAACGTCCCATTAAGGGTCGTGATGGAAGAGTTGATCAAGAACTATGGGATTGCCTGGAGAAATGCTGGACCATGGACCCAGAAGACCGCCCGGAGGCATCGTCACTTCAACGTGAACTGAGTCAGCACAAACAACGTTGTCTTTGACCCCGTCAACCCTATGAGGAATGGACCCATTCTGATCAAACAAACGCCTAGCAGCCGCATAAGGAGGGTGCAACCAAGCAAGGGTAGACTCATACTGTACCTATCCCCATTTCATTGATATATATCTATTATCATGACTTAAGCCAACGTGACCAGGAGTGTCCAGAGTTTGCGGAACAACATATATTCGTAAGTTGAAGGGCAAGGTCTGGCAATAAAACCTGAAAAGTCGCCAGGTTAAAGGTCTATGTACAGTTAGTAGAACATTTTCGTCCAGCATTAAAAGAAGCAAGGGAATGGAACGAGGGACTTTAGATATTGTACCAAATTTTAAAACAATGCCTCCAAAACAAGATGACCGTAACACCAATACTCCCAGCACAGTCCATGAACAGTCATGAATCGAATCTACACTGCATCATGTTGTCTGGAGATGCCGTACATTTGATAAGTGTCCTTTTTGCCGGTAATCGAGGAGGCTATGCTCCAGCTGTCAGCATCGGATTGTTCCATTGGAGTGCCATCAATGGTTAACTAGTAAACATGGTTAGGGTGCAAAGCTCATGTTATATTAAGAATAACAATTTCTTACCACTTGTCTAGCCTTGGTATTATCATGGCCAAGATCACTTTGGTCCATGGATTGCCTTTTGCGATCGTACTCAGTCGCGGGAGCCGTATGGATAATCGTCTCCGTTTGAACATGGATCGACGCGTCGAGCCCGATGCCAGATATCTATCAAGTTCACCAGGTCAGAGCAAGGATTTTGCAGGGATAAGCGAAAAGGCTCGTACATGGTCCTTGCCCCTTTTGATTATGGAAAGATGATGGCCTGAAGGGATCACTGTAGTCGCACGTTTAGTACGAGTCATCCCATCCTTTGAAGTCGTTCCTTCATGGGATGTACTGTTCTTGGTGGGATCTCGGATATATGGTCGACTAAGCAAGATTATGTGAGTTTGCAATAGACGCCCCTATGGTAATCATGCTTACGAGTTCAGTGTGTACAACAAGGAGAACACGTAAAGCCGGGGAGTGAGCATATTGAAGAACATATATACTACATTGTTCGGCTATCGAGGTCTTTGGTCACTCTCACCAGCATATCAGGGTTAAGATGAGACATACCATGACCACGTAGAAAACTTGATTCAAGATGGCGGAAATTGCTGGTGGAAATGCAGTCTCCCAGGTGAGGGCAAGGAGTCTGGTGAGCATGGAGTCGGTCTCTTCATGGAAGCCCGTCTTGGATGTGTACAGTTTGTATGAAACAACACAAGTAATAAAGACATCAATAGCTAGAGAGAGTAGTATCGTTAAGTAGGTTGTCTTGAAGTGACACTATGATGCTTTACATACCTAAGTTGGTTGAAAGAGCAGGAATGGCTGTAGTTGAGGGTTAGCCAAAGACCTCCGAGTCCGCGCGGCGATAATCTGGGCTTACCTAAGGTCCGCATCTACAAAACAGAGCATTAATCTCGGTGAGATACATGTGTAAGGGTGATGAACTTACTAAGGGAACGTAGTAGGGATCCAGTTTAAGCCTTATAGACAAGAAGATGGTTGTGATGAACACCCCGACCATGGCCAACACCAATCCTCCCAGAACGAAATAATTCTTGTTGGTCAGGCGGAAGCATCGATAGACAAAGAATGCTTCCGCTGCAAATGATAAGAGCTGTGAGGCAGTTGGTTCAATCCATATCCACCATGTTCCGCCGGCTACCGTTCGCCAGTCACCGGCCCTAGAATCGCCGAGATGGGTGTCAGAAGGAACCAATTGTAATCGGAACGGACGCACCTGGCAACCATCTGGGTCCAGATGAGCATGAAGCCTTGGAACGTCTTCAAGCTTTCAATAGTAGAGGATAGTCAGAATTTTGAGTGCTGTAGTAGATCGACGAACATACCATGACAGAATGACCACAATGATTACGAGATATTTGATCCATCTCGCGTCGTTTGGGAATAACTTGAAATATGTTTGGGCCTTTATACATCAGCAGAGACTTAGTATCCATATCAACGCAAGTACACTGGAGACCATGAGAGCATACTTGGAAGAGCATTACACCCTGCAACAATAAGACGTTAAATATATTCCTTCCATGGGGGTGAAGTCGAAGCACGTACAGTGAACATCCAGTCGAAGCAATTGCCAATGAGCCTGAGACGAGACAAGCTTTCAACGCCAAGACGGATTAAACTTTTGACTATTAGAGCTTACCAAGGTCCGAATAGTCCTTCTGGATCGGTCCTGTATGCTTCTCCGGCTAACTCGACCATAGTCGCGTTCGTGCCCAGCACAACCTCAATAACCGCCATGTTTGTCGTTCAGAGAGCGAGGCGTAAGCGAAAATGACAGGAGAGGGGGTGCCTCTTATGTACAAATGGTTGAAACTGAAGGCTTAAAGGTACGGGATAAAGAAACCGCCGTCCGAAGAATCAGCGACGACCTCCTTTTATAATATGTGTGCAATGAGCTCCATACCATGATATCCAGTGTTTGGGGTGCCTTGAGTGAATTAAATTTTCCAGGTCCAAGGTATCCCCTAGCCAAAGGGTCGAGAGAAGTTTTGCGAAATCGACTACTCCCGATTTAGCCTTTTGTTGAGAGCGACGTAGCTGAGTGCCTTATCGGTTCCGTTTCTGGTAGGGTGTCCATACATATATAAGCTTGGAAACTGGAAGAATGAACAGCCTGAGTAACGAGAACTGGTCCGGCATCTTTGATCTCACCGAGTGCCAAGGTTTGTGAGCATACCATAATAGAGGGTGGCTGAAGTTCCTCTGATGCACAATAGGTGGAAGAGGGACTGATCCATGTGCGCCCAAGCCTCTCCGTCGAGCCAAGCAAGTGTTGAGTCGAATTGACATTCTCGGCTCGAATGAACAGAATGCTTTGAACCGATAACAGATAATCGATCGCTACTGTTTCTTTTCCGCAGCGATCAACCCCTGGCAAACCTTTTTCAGAGCGAGGAGACGGAGAAGTTCGGTGCAAGAACGTGTGGGGCATGGTCGTGTGGTCGAGGTATGAAGGGTCCACAATATGATGAGATCGGTACCGACAATCAACAAGGTGGAGGCGCACGTGAGATCACACCGAGCTTATTCTGACCATGACTGGATGACGTGAACAGGCCAGAAAACGTGCCAGGCTAAGCTAATTATATGATGAAACGGAATGTCAAACGGTGATCAACGTCCAAAAGTGCATCAACCAGCTTACCAACATACAATCTATGACGACGATTCAGTCCCAAAGGAGGTAATTCCAAAGGAGGTAACGTTTCATTACCTCCTTCGCCGAGCCAAGATATCTGCATCCTGCACCCGCATGAAAACCAAAAGAGGCAGTTTGTGTAATCAGGTTATGTTCCGCACCACTTGCGACAACCGCAAGTCTTTTTGACAGCTATCCAATACAGACAGTCGACAGGCGTATGGTTGTCATCGTCAAGCTGAACGGAAACGAGAACTTCATATAAGATGCTTCTTCAAAACACAAGAATGACATTGCATCATCAGTGTCCGATTCATTTCAAAAAAAATAAAGATTGGGTTGATTCTTAACAAGCCACTTACCTGCGATCAGTAGGAACTGATGAAAAGTTACTTCGGCATTACTTAATTTATTGAATCCCCCCAGCAAAGAGGAAGCTGTGTTCGCGGTAGGTTGCGGTCCATTGACGTAACTGCGGGAGCCCGCAAAAATCACTCTACTCTGAAACGAAGGTGTCTTCTTCAACTTAATCGCCGTACCTAAGATGTCGTTTCCCTGTTTACAACACTTTGACTTGGTAACTTAGGTGGAGAAGTTCGTGCTGGTTGTATGTAGTCGAAATTTCAATGAGACGCTCAGAGGTCGAGTTGACCCTGATAACCGAGACCCCCGCCGCGTCAGCATCGTGAGTAATCCAGTCCTCCCTCTCTCCATACAAATCACTCTAGAAGCGCCAAGAAGCGCCATCCTCAATTTCATCACGTGCAAACGCAACAAAGAGTAGGTCCCAAATGCCAGTCGATGTATTTCGATCGCTGGCACACTACAGGAAGGTAAAAGGGGGCATAGATAGCAACCAAAACAATAACGCCGACGTGCAGGGAATTAGTGATCATCTTTTTTACTGGGCGCGATGTGGCGTGGATTATACAGGGGTCATGGTCAGTGAGCTATACGAGCGCTAGTGGCTAACGTCCTTTCGACGTCAATCCATGGCATTAACACGGTATTTTACCAACCCAAAGTTTCTTAATCCATGTATTCACATTTATTTCAAGGTATATTCTGCTATTGGTGTCCACCTTGAAAGTTGAATGGCGTAAGTAAACCTGAAGGATATCCAGCCAACATTCAGGAACCTCGGTTTAGCCTTCACATCACCAGTTTTGCTAGTTAGAAACCGGACTGTTGGGTCTGTGGATAATGAACTGAATCTGGCATGGCATAATGAAATATTCCTTTGCCAGTGTGTAACCCAATCTATTGGAATTTGGCGACGAAAACGTGTTTTCATATTCATCTTTGACGTTCATTCAGGGTTGCTAAGCACCCAGCTATGAGATAGGAAAAGATGTTAGCAAGCTACAATATCCAGGGAAACTCATGGGCTGATACCTCTCTATGAGCACAATAACAGCCTATTGAAAGCTGACAAATTGAAGTGGATATTCACACGGTTAGAAAGTGGTCGGCTTTGGCCGGATTTTCCAAAGTCTGGTATCACCAGACCCAGTGCGGCCGAATCTTTTAATAAAGAGGCCACCTGATTCTTTGCATCTAATAGTTGCCAAAAGTAGGTAAGTAGTCTGCTCCACTGCGAACACTTTAGTCGAGCTTGTATGGAGCAGGGTCGGATTGGGTGTTAATTCTCGAGGAATTGGCGCACGTCATTGCTTAATGGCATAATATCTTAGAGTTATTAGAGGTACTGACAACAGTATGTGTAGCTAGTTGGCCGTATATAAGTGCTTGATTCCTTGCTGTATAAACCACCCACTCATTCCTAGGATCCGAGTAGTATCGTCTCGCTTTCAGTCTGGTGGATTGTCTCATCTACAACCTAGCTGAGCATTCCTCCACCATGGCTTACTAACAGCATTTTGTTGAATTCAAAGCTTATATCCAATGATTGCCGGATTTTCTAAAGATCGTCGTATTCGCCATTCAGCTAAACCAATTGATACGGCCTCCACTAGTGTGGATATCTGCTTACTCGTGTTCGATCATTTCGGTTTGAAAAGAGCCCCTGAGTGTGATATATTCATAGCTTTATACCGTGAAACATAATCAACTCGGTTAGCATCCACTTTTGGCTAACTGCCCGTATACGCTACTGATGAATTGTTTTCCCAATAAGATATATTCAGCTCTGATATGGTTGAATCTTACAGCATTGAGCTACATGTCGTCATTCTTCAAAAGGCGAATAACGGTGATTCTCGATCTGGGGTCGTGATGAAGCCATGGCTTTGGGGGTCCGATCGCTGATCGTCGGAGCCGACCATCAATCGAACACTGTCACAAAGCAGAGCAAGGATGCAACAAAAGCCCTATAAATGAGTATGCTGATAGCATAGCACAACGCTGAGCACCGACAATAATCCGAATGCAAAGGAATGGTGAAACATATTTTCAAAAGAATGGCCTAAACATCTATTCCGTTGCTTCACTTACTTTACTTATTTCGGTTCCGTCAGTCAACAACGTGGTGACCCCATCCCGGGAACTCGTTCTTTTTAATATTCCAACCACAATTGGACGACGGCTCAGGATCGAAGCCACGAAATTCTAGCTTTCCTCAGGAAGGCCGGTTCCAATGACATAGCCAAGAACCTTCGGTCACCAAAATCGGGGATCTAGGTCATTTTTTTGACAAGTTGGTATCTATGCCCGAGTGAATTGTAGGATTAGGGCCTGTTAATGCCAGAACTAATATCCGGGAACTGGGATCTGCAGTGCTCTCGTATTGGCGAATGGTTGCATCATCCTTTCTGACCCAGTTGTCCAAGAGTACGAGCAGTAATGGGTGATCATGAAAAGATGGGCATAGTCGAGCATTGGATCAGGAATTTCTCAAAGGTTTAGTTCAACCTCGAAAATGCAAAACGTGTCAGTCGAGGTCATAGCACGATATACTTCGTTGACACATCCTTAACCTCGTCCCTCTCGTCGACAAAGGGAACGGACACTTTATGTACTCACTGTTGCAGTCAAAATCGTAACTCTTATATCCATGACCTCCTGAAAGATCGCTATTTTCCGCGAGACGTTACTGATTAAGAACCTTGTGTTCTTCAGCGCATGGAGCACTCTATGCTAACAGAATTACCGTGGCGGTAACCGGTTTTCTTCGTGATATCTGACACAATGAAGGCATCTCTCGCCTCCTTCACTCCCGGGATGGCCTTCATGAGTACGCAGTCCAGCTATACGGAAATGGCTTCTGTATTGCGAAAAAGTGACAAATATCGTACAAAGATGTCTTTACGAATGTCACCTTTTCCTGTCTGTCAGTGTCAACGGAGGGGAGAGAAAATCTACAAAAACTACCGTCAGCCACCAGGTACGAAGAGCGCATCTTTACTCACCTTTGTTATCAACAAGTAAGGTGTTCTGCTGCTGATCGATTTGATCCTTTCACAGGAGAGATGCGCATGACATTGATGGTGTTATCATCTTAGTGACATTCGAGACTGTTACATCGCGCGGGAAATGAGCTGCTGGAATCATGTCTTCAACACGCTACAGAACAATTAGCGGTGCCAAAGACATCAAGGCATGCCCAACTTACTAGATCTTTGTAGTCACCTTCATGAATGACCCGCAACTCGATGTGCCGAGTGTCGAGCATCCGCCAAATATGGGGAAAAGGTAGTCCAGGATTTTCCGGACTTTCCTGAAGTTCTACAGTGATAAACCGGATACTGGGGAGAGAAATTATCCACTCCACAATGTCAACCACCTCCCTTTCAACCATAGTCTCCGAGATGATTTCCGACTCCAACCCTTCTTCACCCACGTCCGGCATGGACTCGACCCTGAACACCAAATGCTCTAACTTTGTGACGGGTATGAGCTCCCTTAGCGAAGCAGACAGAATTGAGGAAGGTAGTGCGAGCTCCTGAAGATTTGGACATAAATCGGCGAGGACAAGTTCCGAGTCCAGGAGATCTTCATCTTCCAAGAGAAGCCGGAGCGATCGCAGTCCCTTACCAAAATTCCGTAGCAGCGAAGCCCATAGAGTATCTCGCGGGTCGAACTCGTTGCAAGAATGGTTCACTAAGAGGATCCTGAGACGACGGGCATCCTCCCCGAATAGCCAATCCAGCATGAGTGGAAGCAACAGATGATCAGAACGCTCCACCTCCCAAGCGAACTCGTAAAGTTGGAATGGAGGAGATGGCGGGAGGAAGATTGGGGGAGATATCTCCACATCGAAAGGTCCGGGAAAACGGAGATGTGACAGTACGGAGAACTGAGCTAAGAAATCGAACATATCTTGCAGCGTTGCGTTGCCGTTCGGAGCGTCGACGACGACGAGCTTCAGTGCCTTGAGATTGCTATACGTATGAGAGTCGAGTAATTGGAGGAGGGTAGTGCGCTCGATTTCATTCCAAAGGTTGAGGCTAAGTTGGTAGAGGTTGGGGCACAGTTCGGTGATGTGCCTGACAGGTACCTGATCAGGACCAGCTCCTGGGCTGACAACGTTCCAGAAGTCGAGGATTCTTATTGAATGGCCCAGCGATTTGTTACCGTGCAGTGTACGTAGAAGGTGTTTTGCAGATGACACGCTATACAACACGATCTCTGTGAAGAGAATCCGCTGTGCGATGGGTCTCCATTTCGAGCAGACCAATGAGAAAGAGGCCATGTCCGAGGCTCTTGCGGCATCCCTTTTCCAAGCATATTCGAGAATGGTGATCAACAGCTCCGATGGTACTTTGAGAAAAGGGGGAAGTGAAGTGGGATAGATTGATGATCGCGACATGCTTGGAGACATGGCTTAAGTGTGAGGAGAGTGTCAGCCATGAAACAGTCGTACAGTGTAAAAGCTCACCACCCGCGACCACTTCCCCGGAAGCTAACCGACGTATTTAAATCCAATTAGCGAAAACATCTGAAGAATCCGCGTGGGAGTGGTGAGCGGTTGATCATCAGCAGACTGATGGTACTGATTCGGGACTGAGGTTCCGGTTTCGGAACGAATCGATTATTCACACGGTTAGCTTTATGTGACCCCATTTGGTGCAACCCCTTTTGGTGAGATCGGGCATTCAAAAAGCGACAGCTGCGTTCTGGCTGCGATGGATCACATTTTACGCAACAGCCCCCCTGTTCTTCAGTATAATATTAGTCCTCTCAATAGAACGCTTCATACCACAGCTCATAACACATGCAAATTCAACGAACATTTGACGAAACAGCCTTGAGGTGGCCAACAGCAGGAAACAAAATCGCTATCCTATTCAGAAAAAAGTCACTGATCGACTCTGAGGCATCATGATCTACAATGACTCACCTCAAGGCACCCCAGTGGCTCTTTTTCGTCCTAATCTGAGTCCGAGTCCGAGGCCAAGTCCGTTCGGAACTGCGAACCCGGAACCCTGCAGTCATAGCGAGGGAAGTGTGATGCTACGACCATATCCTCCGGGAACTATGCTCAATATAAAGTGGTAAGCATGATGAAAAGTCCTAGTTTTATCCTTATGCTTACCGTTCTAATGTGATTAATGTAATCTATTTTATCCATGAATTGAAGACCGATATCTCGAAGCTTGCATCTCTTCCAAATATCGGGATAGCGAGGTGTGATGCCTCCATCAAGACATAATGTGACATGTCGGATTTTTGGAAGTTGCAGAATCCAATCCACCAAGTCACCCAATTCCTTTCTCTCCTCCTCGACAATGTCTTCGTCTCCTCCGCCAAAAGCTCTATACTCCGGGGCCGTGGCAAACACCAAGTGTTCCAGATCGCTGGTAGGAATGCACATCCTGATTTGAGGAGGAAGATCCGAGTTTGGCAAACCGAGTTCACGCAGATTTGGGCAAAAATTGGATAGGGGTATCTCCGAATCCTCCAAGCATACGGGATCCTGAATAATTCGGAACGAAAGAAGATTTGCCCCATGAAGACGAAGCAATGGCGTCCAAACTGCATCGTCTAGTGTATATTGCTCTTCCCCATCATCCATGTAGAATACTCGAAGTTCGCTGGCGTTTTCACCGGCTAACATCCACTCAAACACTAGACGGCATGCTTCCCATTCAAACTGTTCTGCCCCAAATACGAGCTCATAGAGTCGAAATGATGGTGGAGAGGGAAAGGTTATCTCTTCTGGTGCACTAAACATCATGGGTCCCGGTAAGTTGAGATGTTTCAAAGAATGGAATTGGTTGAAGAAATCGAGCACATCATAGAGCGTTAGTTGAGGAGACGGGTTCGTGTCGGGCCAGGGAGAGTCGAGACTAAATGATAGAGATTTCAGGTTTTGGAAAGTATGGGGGTCGAACAGGTTGAGGAGACCGTCTCGGGGAGTCCTACTCCATAAACTAATACTAATGGAGTAGAGTCGAGGGCACAAGCTTGTGATGTTTCTGATGAGAGCTCGAAGTGCTCTATCAGATCGACCATCGCTATCGCTCCACAGTGACCGCAGTTCGAGTGAACGCGTAGCCTCACCCAGCTCCCCGGAGCCTTGAATTGAATTCAAGAACTTCTCCACATTTGAGACCCGAGGTAAGGTAACGTTTTTGAATAGTCTTCTTTGCGCAACGGGTCTCCAGCTTGATGATACTAAGGAGAAGGAACGCATGTCTGATACTGCGGATCTGTCGCGGGTCCAGGCATGCTCAATAATGAAGATGAGCAGCTCTTGAGGTAGAGACTTGGGCGGATATGCGGTGGAATTGAGAGGCTGATGATTATAGTGTGAGTCCATGTTGGGGCGCAACTTGAATGGAACTGTAAAACCTCTGGATTTCAGAGAAAAAAACCACAAGGGATCGCCGACAGTGATATCTTATTACTTACAAGATCTCCAAAAGATGACGAAGAGCAGTCAATTGGCTATAGAGGGTTTGTATGACGCTATAAAATAAGCAGACTTGCCACCAGGGGACGTAATGAACATTTCATATTCGCACGGTTACTGGTATAGTTCATTGCAGGTTTTTAACGTCCACCGTCTCATAAGAGAGGAAATCACGGGATCTAGTTCTCTAGTAATGATTACCAGGACATGGCGAATTTGGAGAAGCGCAGGGAGTCATCTACCAATTCATCCAGCCCCTTTTCGCGCTCATTTGCAAAATCGACAGCTAATATTTGTTAGAGCGACTGGGGAATTATAATTCAATACCCGTTCATATATGGTACAAGCTCTCTAAGTAGAACTCCACAGCTGGTGCATGTAGCGAGAAACAGAAGGCTTCCTGTAGCCGAAAGCGGATAGCCATCACATTCACTTTGGAACATCAATAGTTAGCGGCTAATCCTACGGCACAACGATGGACCATGGCTCACCTCAGAATACTCCAGTGGTCTGAGTACAGATTGAAGTCCAAGTTCGATCCCTAGAGCAGCTCTGAGCTCCGGATGCTGCCGGGATAACTAAGAAAGTGAGACCGCGGTAGCAAATTCGCTGGGAACTATTGACGACAGAAAGTGATCAGCATGGCAAAGAATCGCGGTTATACTCCTGTGCTAACCTCTTTGATGTAACAAACATACTCCTCTTGATTTGAAATTTTAAGCTCGATCCCTCCAAGAGTGCATCTACTCCAAATGTCGGGAAAACGAGGGTTGTAACTTTCAACCAGACATACAGTGACACATAGGATTCTAGGGAGTTTCAGGATCCAATCCACCAGCTCGCTCAACTCTTTTCGCGCGTTCTTGACAGACTTTGCCGTTTCATCGCCCTCCTCTTCGTCTTCAGAGTTGAATGGCCATTCTGCATCCGCGCATAGCACCAAGTGTTCGAGACTGCTGATTGGGAGACCCTTTCTGGTTTGAGGAGTTAGATTGGCGTATGGTAAAACAAGTTCGCGCAGGTTTGGGCAAAGATCGGAAATGAGGGTATTCGCCTTCTCCAAACGTCCATGACCCAGAGCAAGTTGGAATGAAAAGAGATTTGCTCCATGAAGGCGAAGCCAGGGTGCCCAAATGGCATTGTCTAGCGTATCTTCCTCTTCACAGTCACTATCCACGCACAATATTCGGAGATCACTTCCATTTTCACCAGCTAGCATCCAGTGAAAAACTAGCTCCCATATCTCCGGTAAACACATATATACATCGAGAACTAATTCATAAAGCCGAAATGATGGTGGAGAGGGATAGGTTATCGTTTCTGGTATAAAGACCTCCATTGGCCCCGGTAAATTGAGATGTTTCAAGGAGTTGAATAGCTTGAGGAAATCGAACACGTCATAGAGCGTTAGTTGAGGAGATGAGTTGTTGTCAGGAAATGGAGAGCCGATGGTGACGGTCAGTGATTTCAGATTTTGGAAAGTTTGAGGGCTGAAGATGTTGAGTAGGCAATCACGAGGAGTCTTGTGCGCAAAGTCCACACTAATGGCGTAGACTCGAGAACATAACTCTGTAATTTCCTTGATGAGATCTGGAAGAGCTCTACCGGGCTGGCGAGAATTACAAAGTGACAATAAGTCGAGTGAACGTGTAGCCTCCCCCAACACCCTACGTCCTTTGATAGAGTTCAAGAACATCTCTGCATTGGATTTACGATAAAGGGCAACCTCCTTGAATAACCTCTTCTGCGCGATGTGTCTCCAATCTGAAGATACTAAGGAGAAAGAACACAAGTCCCGAACTCTCCGGCGGTCCCACGTCCTGGAAGAATATTCAATAATGCAGAGCAAGAGCTCTTGGGGAAGTGAAGAGAATGGGATACGAAAATGCTGTGGGGAGCTGTGAGATGGCATGTATGGGAATAGGATTGGAAGTGCGTTAACGTGATTGGGTCGAAGGATAAATGAAAAAATGCACCTGGTGAGACGTAATTATTGTCACAAGAGTATACTATTCGCACGGTTAGTACTTTCATTATATACAGTCCAAAGGCAAACTTTCCCTTTGTAACCTATCAGTTTGACCCAAGAAGAGAATCAAGCGTGTAATTGAGTTCTTTTGCATTTTATGCGTAATCCTCAATGGAGGAACGAATGCGAAATATTACTGAAATATACGGCACTATGTAAAAACTCTGTAGAATCACGGGAAGGGAAGAAACTATATGTCGCTATTTGACTTTCGGATCTCCAATGAGACGTGTAAAGCTCTGATATGTGTGACAGGATTGTATATTTAGATATCAAAGAAGGGTTGAGAGAGGGAATGTGTGCTCCTTTAGGTTTGAACAATGCCTGAATAGGAGATCCAGTGGTTAGTCATATGGCATTATGATTAATAGTCGCTCACCACAGACCACCTCATTGGCGCCATTGAGTCCGAGTCCGGCCCGAGTTCACCTTGAATGGCGCAGCTACGAGTCGTGGACCCTGCAGTAATAGTGAGGTAAGCGAGCCGCTGGAAACTATGCGCGACATAAGCATGGCAAAAAATCATGAGTCTTCTCCTGTACTAACCTCGTTGATGTGATTAAAGTAATCATCTTGCTCTACAAACTGGAGACCAATACCTCGGAGTGTGCATCTATACCAAATGTCTGGAAAACGAGGCGTGAGACTTTGGACAAGACACACAGTGACATGTCGGATTTTAGGAAGTTCTAAGATCCAATCCACCAATTTGTCCAATTCTTTTCGTGCGTCTTCGACAGAAGGTTTTGCCTTTCCATTGCTCTGATCTTCGTCTTCAGAGCTGTATGGGCTTTCACACTCTGCTTCAGCGCGTAGCACGAGGTGTTCCAGGTTGCTGGTAGGGATTCCCTTTCTGATTTGAGAAGGAAGATTAACGAATGGTAAAGCAAGTTCACGCAGGTTTGGGCAAAGATCGGATAGGATAGCATCCGTGTTCTTCAAATATGCGCAATCCCGAGAAACTCGTAATGAAAGGAGGTTTGATCCGTGAATACGAAGCAAGGGTGTCCAAATGGCATCACCCAACGCACCAGCCTCTTCCTGGTAATCCATGCAGAAGATTCGGAGATGGCTTCCGTTTTCACCAGGTACCATCCAGTGGAAAACTAGGCCCAATATCTCCCAACTACACAAATATCCCTCGAAAACGAGTGCATAGAGTCGAAATGATGGTGGAGAGGGATAGGTTATCGTTTCTGGTATAAAGACCTCCATTGGCCCCGGTAAATTGAGATGTTTCAAGGAGTTGAATT
>WSUA01000501.1:0-15777 GCA_019633455.1 Tulasnella sp. 419 | reverse complement strand
ACAGGAGCTGAAACAGATAGATCGAGCATTAACAGAACATATTTACAGGAACTCAACAAGCCCAACATCTTAGGCGCCCAACGATATTCGGTGGACTACCACATGCGCACAACTTTTTTTGTGAGGGTATCTGGTGTCACAGGGGCCAGATTACAAAAAAGGTAACCTTAGCTGAAGAATAGCTGCCACGAATATTAGTTCACTTTCGCCATTCATAAGAACAAAGATCACATACAACGTCGCTTATCTTCAATAGGTTGAGTCGAGATAACCGACTGTCTCCGTGAGGTGGAATGTGTTTTTGGTACAACTCCAGAAACGGGTCTTGGTTTTGTTTGGGGGGCAGATGAGGGGCGTATATGCCTCTGCGAAACAGACGACCCTGAACTTCTTGATGAGTTGGACTGGGAACTGTGTTCTGGACCACGATAGCTATCGCGATGATTGATAACTTGACCAGAACGAGCTGCAGGTGGAGGTGGATGTTCTCGGTGTGGATAAGGTTGTGGATGGAAATGAGGATGGGAATGATGTCCAACATAGGTATAAGTATGAGACTCGGGATGAGAATGGACATGATCATGGCAATGATGGTGTTGATTGGTTTGATGATACTGATTTTGTGACTGAGCATACGAAGGTGGACGGGTGGCGGTATGAGATTGATTTTGGGTATGATGTTCACGTCGAGTCGGAGATCGAGTTGGAAGTGGAGCTTGACGTTGGGATTGAGCGCGAACTTCGTGGGGACGATGACCTTTAGTCTGAGAATGAGTTAGACTTTGGGCATGATGTGTTTGAGGTTGAGATTGTGTCCGCGCTAAGGGATAACCCTGAGGTCGATGGCTACCAGTATGAGTTGGAATCTGGGAACCAGAATGTGACCTCGAATGAGAAGGGTGTTGAGGACGAGGACCATCATATGAATGAGAACGCGAACGTCCGGGTTGCGGTTGCGGTTTCGGCTGGGATTGCGGTTGATGATTCTTGGTGGCAACTAACATGCAGTTGAAGGCGTTTTCAACACCATATGTTTGAAGCATGCAAAGTTGAAGATTTTGTTAAATGAATTAACGCGCTAGTGACAAAGTTATGAGCGGTCCTCTACCTCTTTCGCGTTTTTCTTGCTTCGGCGCTCTTGAAAGAAACCCGAAGAGCATCTCGCACAAAAAAGTTGGTCAAGAGAGGGTATCTATCAACATGAATCAACCCTTCGATACAGCGGTTCATTATAAAGCGAACAAGGGAGCGACTGGTCCGTGCGTCAGGACTGGATTGACAGTTTCTGGGTATTGCGGGGCACGTGCGATTTTTCCAAGAGATCGATTGTGGCTTTCCTTATTTTGCTCTGAAGGATCGACTTTCCAGGAACAGGCGTTCCTCAACGTAAACATCGATATGGGCCCCAGGCACTGCGATTTAGGCGCGGGGGAGGGGACTCTCGGTAAGTATTGAAAGTCCATAATGTGCATATTATTTTTGAGTGAGGTAGTAACGAGTCATTATTGCTTATATTGGAATGTCCGGGAATATTAAGAATGATAGGTAATAAACCAAACATCGCCACTTTTGAACTCGTCAAGTAGCTCGAGTGCTACTACGTGTCATCCCAACGAGACACTAAGGAGCCAAACGAGGTTTAGACTTTTAGAAGATGCGCATATTTTTGTGGTTGTCTTATCGAAGAGTAGGATTAAAGTTCATAGAAAAGAGGGGGTAGAGATTAGATGTACGTTGGTCTTGGATTGACAAAGACAGTAGCTGTGTAATTGCACTTTCAGCTGAAAGATTACAGAGAGAGAAATAAGCATCACGTACATCGTCTTCTATTTGAGGTAGGTTGGATCGGAATAACGGGTTGAACGCGTGTAGTTGGATGAGGAGCGGGAGCAGCTGGGTGAACCATAGATACGGGTCTTGGTCTCATATCGGGCCGAGATGGCGGGTGAACTATCCTACGTTGAGGGACTGGCAATCCTGCACTTAACGGTATTCGTGGAGGTACTGGATTGGTTTGGGAAACGTATTCAGGTCCGTTATAGATAGGAGGACGATTGATAACCGGATGAGTGCGGACTGCTGGGGGAGGAAGCGGTCGTTGTTGGGGATGGGGATGGGGATGAATTGCTACTGGAACATAGTACGATGGATTACGAGGATGAGGACGGTTTTCGATGTGGTATGGTTTGATGCATGAAGGTAGAGGAGGTGGAGGTGGAACGGCTAATTTCAAAAGGACGGATGCTTTGTCAGATGACGGCCCCAATGACGAAAGGATGGGATATTACATTTACCTCTGTCTTGCTTTGGTGGCTTTGGCGGCCGTGATCTGGAGAACATTCAGCGAAAGGTTCGAGTGGTGTTATGGAGAAAGAGAGAATTCTAGCAATGGAAAGAAGTGTTTCGTGATTTGGGCTCAATTATTTATATAAGGCCTGACAAGCGAAGACAGGGGTTCTTTTTCTGCACCGCACCGCGCGAGCGTATCTACGTTGTTCGAAATCAGCCCCAGCGATACGGCATCACGCAGCGAAGCAGAGAAAAAAATTGTGCAATGGAGGTACGAGCTCATGTGTATCTGGAGATAAGCAAAAAACAATCGGCTGGCAAGTGGCATGACTATTGTCCGTTATCACTAAGGGTCCATGCTCGAGGAGCTGAAAAAAACGTTTTGAAGAGATTGAATCGATGACATGTGCCCCTCCGAGGGTGCACAACCAGCCAAAGATCCTCCCCCCTCTCAAACGTGATATTTTCCAGACGTAAAGTGTAACAACATGTGATCAAGACAAGGATGAAAAGATTCAATATAGGGAACAAGCGAGAAGGGGAATCGGGATTTCAAAAAGGTCACATAGATCAACACAAAAATGGTGATCGGATACATAAAGAAGAGAAAAACACAGAGGAAAACAAGTCCGATGATGAACGAACGCATACACGGGGTGGCGATGGCGTCGGTTGACGGAGCACCATGACGTACTAGTACTGAGAATACTTCCAAGTCTATCGGCCCACAACACCCTTCATCTTGGCATACAGGCTGGTTTTACGTCCTATGCCGGCGCCTCCGGGACCTGATTTGTCAAAGTATCCGCCACCGTTTTGCTCGACGGTATTGTAGGATGATGGAGGAGGAGGAGCGGGAAGAGCCTTCTCTCTGGGTTCTGAGTAATATGTCTCGCCAAGCGAGTTTCCTCGTGGCCTCATTGCGGGAGGTGCTGGAGCACCGCCACTGCCTTGGGAGTTACTATGCTTGTGCTGTCCGCGTTTTTGTTTGTTGGTGGGAACATCGGTGGCATAATCTTCTTCGTATACGGGACCGACACCAGGAGTCTTCATCGGAGTATAAGGAGCGTCATAGCCGTTGCCCGGGCCTCCACCACCAAGGGGTACGTTGGGGTTATCTCGCATTTTACGGATGCGTTGCATGATGGACTTTGAGCGCTTCATGCCTCCTGGTTTCTCTGGCGAATAGGGGAGTGTTGGTGATCCTTGATCATCGGCGCTCTGATCTGGATTGAAACCGGGAAGAGCGATCGGCTGTGGGGGTGGTAATTTGCTTCTACGTGGAGGAAGCTCCGCTAATAGAAGTCACGAAATTAGACGATGGCTAATTGTGGAATAATGGGGGGGAACACACCTTCACGAGCGCGGTTTCTGCGATAATGTCCTTCGTAGCCGCCTTCGTAATCAAGGGAAGGGGCTGGGCTGGAACGAGTGATGGTACCAGCGCTGAATTCTTCGAATGGTTCTGGTTCGGCTTTGCCCCATGCTTCAGCCAAGGTGGTTTTTCTCGGGGAAACGGGTGCCCATGCAGTGCGATCGTTGGGATTGGGAAAGGAACCTTGAGTTGCGGCACCATACGGACCGTGACCATCCGAGCTAGCCATGGCTGCGATGGTTGCTTGGGCGAGTGGAGAGAGACGCTTGTCTATGACAGGGACGTTGTGAGGATTTGTGGCGCCACCTTGAGCGGGATCACCGTTGAATGCGTTAATTGGGGCACGATGGTTTTTATGGCGATTCCGTGAAGGGGCACAAGCGTCAAAGGGACCGTCGTGATGGAACACTAAGCAATGATAGAGCAAGTTGTAAGAGAAAGCCAAGGATATATGAAGAGGAATGATGACTTGCTTCCGCCGCCTAAACCGGAGTAGTCCAACTTGTCGATGACGTCCGCATGAGCAGAAGCCTTATCTTTGGCTTTATGTCTGGACCGAGGAATGCCATTGGCTGCTGAACGTTCTCTGGAGTCTTCTGAGAGAGAACGACGAGGATGTGGTGCAGTTGGCATAGCTCTTGTGACCATAATTTGATGAGTAAAAACCAAGAATGCTTGGCAAAACATTCAACATTCAACTCACCCTGCGCCAGTGGTTGCACTACGAGTCATCTTCTGGCGGGGATCAGCCGCGGTGGCTGTAGTCGTTCTAGTTGTCGTCTGCATACGTGGTTGTGTGGCGGTATTGTCCCCGAACGGATCTTCTAGAAGGGGGGTTGATGGTGATGGCAAGGGGGAGAGAAGAAGAGAGGGTTTGTGGTCCAGTCGGAGATGACATAGCAAATACAAACACACTTACCACCGACTACGATTCCCATTCTTTATGTCAACTTCGCGTATTCTCTTTACAATGGGTCGTTGTGGGTTATATCCCAGCCAGATCCTAAAGCTTATCCGCTCTCTTCCGTTATAACACGCTTGTTACAGCCATCAGCTCGACTTAGCTTCCGCCTAGAGTTTAGTATCCGTTTATTCCGACGTCAATCCGCAAAGTTCACCCTCGATCCTCTTACAATCCCCAAAAAGGGCGAGGTTTCCTCGTGTTCGCCTCCCACCCTGGAGCGTTCACAAAACTCATTTTTATATTTATAATTTTCAAGGCCAGAGAGGGTCGAGGCAAGGCGCCTGTTGGCACTACGGTGTTTAAAGAATGGGCCAATCGGAATCAAATATCCTATTATAGATAATACTGCGAGTCCATGTGAACGAGTATAGTCTTTTATTGTGATTCATCAGATTTGGGTTCGGATGGTAACGATTGCGGGTACATCGGCTATACTGTAGGTGCGCTATCCCCCACACATACTCTATCGAGACATCGATTGTCTGATCAGCATGCGGTTGAAACGTCTGCGGCCACTGCGCCAAGACATGACCAAAAAGTCGAAAGTCGCGTGCCTCAAAAGTGCATGTTGTTTTGGGGGGTAGAAACCCAACATCGGAGATTGAAACCATGTTCGTTGGAATACGAACCGCCTTCCGCCGATCTCTGACTTTGTTACCATCCACAGTCTAATTCCATCCTAGCCGTTGCAGAAAAATACATTACATCATTCTTCATCTCTTGTAATTTCATTATGGCCGATCCTTCAAGTTCTTACCGGCCAAATCCACTTGCAATCGCTTCTCTCGTGGGGCACAATGGATTACAGCAAGACGATCATCATTTCACCATGGATGACCTAACGGATGCCCAATTCGATACATCACATGCAGTCGTCGTTGGTTCTCATTCTCCATTGCATAATGGTGTTGATCATCTTCCCATGGACGACGGTAACTTTGATTCACAACTCGAGCCTTCGTCTTCAAAAGCTGGTGGCGCTGGTCTTTTGGCAGGAAATTCAAAACAAGGACAGAAGCAACCACAAGATCAACGTCCTAAAAAACAAGTATGGGTGCCACCTCCTACTTTTCCTTACAATCTTATTCCAGGACGCGATCTCAGCGCACCGCTTCAATCTCAAACCATGTTATCCTCATCCTTTAAAGATTTTCAACCAAAACCTCCAAAGGGACCACGTAAATCAACTTCCAAAAAGAAGAAAGCGCCCCGTGAATCGGACGATGAAGATCTGGGGGATATGGATGATTCTTTGATGCTGCCACATGGTAATGGGATGAATGAAGAGACACTGGATGGCATGTTGAAGATGGACGTTGATTTTGATGATGAAGCAATGAGTACTGTAGTACCTGTCCCACCTTCCAAAAAGAAAGAAAAGGCCAAGTCGACGGTCAAGGTGAGATCTATTTCATTTTAGGCTAATACTCCAGTTGCTTATCGTCGTCCTACGTCGTCCCTCACCATCTTTACGAAGCAATCAGCTCATCCTTCGCCTGCGTCTGCCTCAAAAACTGGAGGAAGAGCCAAAACCGAAAAGTCCAGAGCGCTCGAGCAAGAGAAAGAGGACAAGGAGAGATTAAAGGCCGAGAAATCTACGACAAAGTCTTCGTCCAAATCAAAGAACGCGTCATCGTCCTCCAAAGATGCCTCCAAAGCCAAGGCTGGGTCGGGATCCTTTGCTTCCAACCAAGGAGTTCGTGTGGATGGAGCGAGGAATGCGGTGGTTGAAGAGATGTATGATGATGAAGAAATTGAAGAAGAGGTGGTGGACACGCATCTGTATTGCATTTGCAAGCAGTTGTATGATGATGATAGAGTCATGATTGCCTGTGACAAGTGAGTGTCTTGTTCATCTCGTTACCGGCATGCATTCAATATATTGCCTTTAGCTGTGATGAGTGGTATCATCCCAAATGCGTGGGACTGATAGAAGAGGACCTGGAGCTGGTCGACATGTTCATATGTCCTCCCTGTATTGCACGTGAGCCTATCCTCCCCTCATGCACTCTATCTCTCTAAATGACATGATCGTCAGAAAATCCTAACCTTCAAACGACATACAAGGTCTCGTGCGTCCAATGCCGTCGTCCAGCCCGACTCCCACTCTCCAAATTCTGCTCCGACGAATGTGGAATCCAATGTGTCATGGATCGAGTTGACAAACTCAGTGCCAGTCTAGTGGACAGCCCCGTACAGCCCAGTGAGTGGGTAGACCGGTTATACGAGTCGAATGCAATTCGGTCCGCAAAACGACGCGAGGGTCTTGTCTCGGTTGTCGAAAAATCCAGACTCGGTTCCGAAGATGCACAAAGAGATGCTAAACACGAAGAAGAGGAACGAACCCTTGCGAGATTACGCAAGATTATCAATGATCTTGGGTCTCAAAGACGAGGGAAAATGAGAAAAGTAGCAGCGTTGGATGCTCGATTGATCCTTCTCGAAGTTGCTGCCAAGAGAACGGAATCGCAAGGTTTCGAGGGACGTTGTGGATATGATACAAGAATTGGAAAGGATGAGGGTGAATGGGAGGATTGGGTTGAGAGTGAAGATGGAAGAAAGGCGTTTGAAGGGTTTGGTGAAACGGAGGAAGATGCGGAAATGGAGAGAGAAGAGTTGAAGAAGTGGATTTGTGAAGGAAGGAAAAAATGTGAACGACATAGTGGGTGGCAGAAATTGAAGAGAGCGGATATTGAGTTGGAGAGAGATGTTCTGGTGAGTCATAATGATATTAATTACTCCACTGCCATAATTCTAATAGCGCCCTTTTGTTTTTATAGCAAAGAGCCATTCAGAAACTTAAAACCCGGGAGCGTGATTTACGAACAAGGGTTGAAGATATATTGGCGCTCAGGACTCCACCGGGAAGCGTGGCAGGGAAAGGCGATGTAGCAACTCAAGTTGTGGAACCTGCGACTCTTGGACCAGAATTAAATGGCATTAATCACGACGACGAGCACCATGATATGGAGACGGACACCAAGTTGGATGATCAGAAACCTATGATGGATATCAAGAAATCGACGTCTCCGATACCTGACTTGAGTAGTCATTTGGCGAACTCGGAATTGCATGTCAATGGGATTAAGTCACAGATGATGGATCAGACAGTCCCTTATACCTCACCCCCAAACGATTTTATTGATATGCACCAGTTTGTGAGTCGATTCTTGGATGTGATTTTTTTGTTCCATTTCGACTCACATTTCTTATGTCACGCACAGATATCCGATCAACCTATCTAGGTGATCCAGCTACTACTCTTTACGCATCATCTCCGCCTCACAAAGACGCAAATGATACTAATGGGAGGGCGCTGGAGGCTACTTCTGTTGACAGAGATTCGTTGGACTCATGTCAAAGTTTGCTACTTCAAGAGTTATTTTCTGTGATGTGACGTTTATGTATTCGTATGTTGTAATTTATGCATTCAAGTCTTTTGAGCACAAGATGAGGGTACTTCATTAAACGCGTTACCTCGGAGTTGTGGATTATTCTACTAAAAGAGTGTGCCCTAAGGCCAAGAAATGCACCAGCGTGTGTGTAATCAATAACCATCTCCTTCACCGCCTTCTCTGCTGAATCCTGTGTAGTTGAGTTAGAAGGAGACAGGTCAAAGCTTGTGTAGATCGTACCATGCTTCTCATAGAGGACTTTCGCCTTCACGTTCTCTCGTTGCTTCTTCTGTTCGACTTCCTCTCTATAAAGCGGGATGACTTCTTCCAGAGGTACGGGAACAAGCGGAAGTTCGTCTTCCCGATCTAGATCCTATACTCGCAGAGATCGTGCAATCAATATGGATGGTACCCACATCGTTGCGCTCTTACCACTTCACCAAGCAACACCACGTTCTCTCCACGGATTACGAATACTCCGCGTTGTATATCGCCGTATGCATCTTGATAATGTACGCGTTCTACTGTATCTTCTAATACGAGGTTGGCTGTATGTCGGGATTGTGACTCAGTTGTCGAAAAACGTACACACACGCACGAGAACGATTGAGATAACTCACCGAATTGATCGTAGGACCTCAAGACTCCAATAAGCTTTCGTCCATCTCGGAGTAAAACTAGCATCTTCTCTATACCAAAACGACCATGACAAGTTTTCGTCGAGGATGGAGTTTTTGGTTATTAGATTATTCGGTATTTTCGGGTTGCAGTTAGAATTGTTAAAGAGGGGGGGTAATTTCAAATTTTAATTGGTTGAATGTGGATTCCCGTAACAGAAGAACAGAATAGGCGATTACTCACTGTCGACACAGTCGACGAGTGAGCCCGATGTCGTGAACGGGATCAACGAGTCCATTTTTTTTCGGTTTTGCCGCAACTGGGTTTTATTGGGTTATTATGAAAGGAGATGGTCGAGAAGGTGATTCCCACAAAATGTTTGTTCGACTGTTTTCTCTCCACTCGTCATGCTGAAGTAACTTTCATGAGTGTAGAATCTACTTGATCATTCCAGACCCAATCTCGATAGATGGAGTGTCATGCCATAGTCTCATGATGTACCTAATGATGCACCCTACTTTATGTACACGTGCGTAGCAGCCGCTACCATAAATAACCAGACTGCTAATAGAGAAAAGAATTTCAAGACCGACTGACTTCCTCGTTTAATCCAGAGCCTCGTTTCCGCACCGTTCGAACAACGACATTGGGATTTCTTCGCCGCAGCCATTATTTTCTCAAATAGCTATCAAGAAACACAAGAGAAGTGACTCTGAGAAAATCCTCTAGCCTGATCTCTTGCAAGACTCCTAGCATTACATGACTCATCGTAATACACCTATATAGCTATTCTCAAACCTAATTGCGCGATTGTAGGATACATAGCAAGTTACAGTTTTATGTCATGGTCAAGAAAAACCTTGAGTTTGCTATTTTTTGCATCGCAAGCTCAATTGGAACTCAACCTTGTCACTTTACTCTACGACCCCGCGAGCACCTCCATATAAAATCCCACAGAATTCGGGAACGGAAGCGACTCTAAAGCGGGGTCGAAACGACATTATGGAAAAAGAGAAATTTGTTCAGGTTTTTTATGTAGAATGGATGTGACATGTGACACGGTTGTTTCGTGACAAACTCTTGTTTGAGGATTGGGATCTATTGCTGGAAACACCTCACGCTCGCTTCAAACGGATGATGTATATTCAACGTCACTTCTAATCTCTTCATCTCCAACTGGCAATACATCACCAACCAAAAATAACTTAGACTTGAACTTAGGAGTCAGCGGGGGACTTCTTACAGCTGTACTGGTTTTCCCATACCCAGCAAAAAAACCGCCATGTCAACTGTTCACCATCTGAGCTTTTCCGACATCCTTTTCACTTTATTCCTTATTTCTCTTCCTTATATTATTGCTTCACGTTTTCTTCCATCGCCACGTCAACTCCGAGATCCGCAAAGGAAAAAGTCTGTGGCTATTGTGGTAGTGGGCGATATTGGAAGAAGTCCGCGGATGATGTATCATGCGCAGAGTTTTGCAGATTCTGGATTTGATACTGTGATTGTTGGATATGGAGGTGAGGTTCATCACATTGTTTTCAAGGAACCTTTTTGTGGCTGACGTAAAATTGGGCTGGGCAGGATCCTCACCACTTCCTTCATTACTTTCTACTCCAAGAGTTCAAATTGTGCATCTCGTGAAACCACTTCAAGCCCCGAATTTTCCTAGGTGGCTACGTCCACTACAACTTGGATCAAAAGCCGCGTTTGCTGTATTAAAAGTCGTCTTACAGACACTAGAATTGGGATGGATACTTGTATTTGGAGGTCGAGTGAGAAATTGGGAAATCACGGAATATGTGGTGGTTCAGGTGTGTTTTCACGAGTACTAGTAAAATGAAACGGATGATGAGATACTCTTTTTTTTTTTTTGCTTAGAATCCGCCTAGTATTCCTACGCTGTTTGTTGTACAGCTGGCTGCCTTGATTCGTGGAACCAAGGTTATTATAGATTGGCATAATTTGGGTTATAGTATATTGGCGATGAAGCTCCGAGAAAGCCATCCTATCGTCAGATTGGCCAAATGGTAGGCTCTTATTTCGTGTTGTAATGTTCCACCTAACAAGTTATTCTCAGGATTGAAAAGACATTTGGGCGCAAGGCGTATGCCCATTTATTTGTCACCGAAGCAATGAAAAAGTACCTCTCCAAGGAGTGGAATCTCCAGTGAGCCCCAACCACCTCGGTGCCTTGCTGCTTTTATATGACGATTGTTTATCAGAGGCCAGAAGCTAGTTCTGCATGACAGAGCTCCAGAGCACTTCCATCCTACGTCACCAACCGAAGCACACAATGTAAGTTCTTCAATATATAATTAGAAGCTATCTAACATGTTATTAGTTATTCGCTCAATTCCCAACCCTAAAACCCCCTGTGACCTCCTTTCTTCCCCCCAATGATCCCCCTCGGTCTACATTCTGCACAAAGCTTGTACCCCAAAAGCAAACGCTAGGGGTGTTTTATGGTACAGAAGATATCGGGGTTGCCTCATGGAGAGAGGATCGACCGGCGTTGGTGGTGAGTAGTACATCTTGGACAGCCGATGAAGATTTCGGAATATTACTGGAGGCACTGAGGATCTACGAGAAACGAGCCAAGGAGATGGAAAAGGGAGGGCAACGGTTGCGGAAAATGTTGGTCCTGGTGACGGGCAAGGGACCGCTCAAGGAACACTATATTAGGCAATTAGCACAACTTGAGGAACAAGAGCGCTGGGAATGGGTACGGTGCCGAACGGTATGGTTAGAGGCACAACAATACCCGTTGTTACTCGGTACGCATGGTCGAAAAACGATGAAACAAAGATGCGACTGATGAATGTTTCGTTTCAGGGTCAGCGGATCTGGGAGTAAGCTTGCATGCGAGCTCTTCTGCGATGGATCTGCCAATGAAGGTGGTTGACATGTTTGGTTGCGGGTTACCGGTCTGCGCATTGAGTTTCGCATGGTGGGTGTGTTGTAACCAAGGAGGGGAATTGGAGCTGACCGGGAAAGCCCCCCACAGTCTGGATGAATTGGTCGAAAATGGGGAGAATGGGATGGTATTCCAAAACGCCGGAGAATTGGCTGTGCAATTTGAGGTTTGTTTTTCTATTTATGACATCAGACCCCCGACGGCTGAGTTTGTTGGCTGTGTTCAGACACTGTTGAGCAAAGAAAGATGGACATTGGAAAGACTGCGGAGTAATGTGTTGAGGCAGCGGAAGGGATGGACGTGGGAGCGGAATTGGAGAGGAGTAGTGCTACCGGTGGTGGACAAAGATGTTGGTCAACGGAACAGCCTGGGAATTCAATAAAGATTGTTTTTCAGACTGACGGCGCGCCGCCATTCCCCCTCTCTTTCCTCTTTTTTTCTTCTCTCTCTAAATGCTGGCACCGACTCAATCCCCTTCATTCGCATTCTTCCCAAAACAACCTGTCATGACAAAAACAAAGACTTCAACGATGGTCAAGTCGGTGCTGACATCATCACTCCCGTCGTCAACGCTTAAGCGTCCACCGCCTACACTTGTCTCTATTACACCCAATCCAGCAAAGAAGCGTAAAGTCGTTGCATCCACTCACCGCTCATCCTCCACCGCCATTGTTGTTAAGCCTACCCCACCACCACCAGCATCCAGAAGTCCCACCGCTGTCCGCGATGATGACACCTCTTCTGAAGACGAAATCGACTTTACCTTCTCTCGCAAACGATCCACTCCCATCCCATCAGATACAGATCCTGTCTCTTTCCCGTTCGCTTCACGAGAGACCTGGTCAGTCCTCAGATCACCATTCACATGTGCCGCTAGAGCACATGCAGATGAGCGTTGTATCTCTTCCGAGGATGTCGTCAGGGAGGTCATCACCAAATACAAAACTTGTGAGTGTTTTTTAACCGTTGCACCCCGCGTACTGTTTTTGTTTACCCCCACTCGTGTCCAGACTTTCGTAATCCTGACGACCACAATGACACGTCCTTCAACTATCATCCCACCGACTATCCTTTCATAACATTTGAATATCCTAACCACGGTGCTTCAGAGAGGTGTGTGTGTTTTTTTTTTCTTTCAGTGACTAGATTTGGTTGGTTGACACACATTGTCCACGTCTAGGTACCCGCTTATTATCCCTATAGACCCCGACCACTACAATCCCATTGTCGAGCTCATGAACGCCATATACGCCATCGTCTCCACCTACTTTCTCCCAAACGAACTGGTACCGTTTGGTACACTCTCCCACACCCGACTGGTTGCAGCTCAGACTGCCCCCGACTACGTCGATCATCTGCGGAACCTAGAGAAGGCTTACAACACCCATCATGGACCGCTATTCGTTGATTCTGTCAATGCTATCTCCGCCTTGGTCAAAGAGAAGAAGGCGAGGATGATGCACAACGTACTGGAAGGATGGTTGGGTGTCCCACCCATGGTATGGAAAGCCGTGGTAGAGGAATGTTATCAACGATGTGTCGGTCCGAATGTCAAGGAGCTCGCCAAGTATGCTCCTTTCAGCAACACGGTGTATGGGGAGCTCAACGCAGTGTAAGTTTTAAGCTTGTAAACTTTATGCATTCGAGTCTAATCGCCATCACGCAGATTCATGTCCGATATCATCCATCGAACCGGTCTCACTGAAGGGAAAATGTTTGTCGACCTCGGATGCGGAGTAGGCAATTGCCTGATACAGACGGCTCTACAAGCTGGATGTTTCGCAAACGGGATTGAAATCAATCCGCCGCCGGCTGCCCTTGCTAAATTGCAAGTGGCCGAGTTCCGCAAGAGACTCAAGATGTGGGGATTACGGAGTGGAGAAGTCAACATTCGCGAAGGAGACTTTTGTGAAGATGAAGAAGTCAAAAAGTGGATGAGACAGGCGGACGTGGTGCTCGTCAACAACTGGGCCTTTAGCTCAACACGTATGTTCATCGCGTTTTTTTTTTCTTTATGGGGTTTTACTGATTTATTTTTTAATATCCTCGGACTTTACAGTCAATGCCACCCTCTCACTCTTATTCCTAGATCTTCCAGAAGGTTCTAAAATCGTTTCACTGAAACCGTTCCGAAAGTCGGACTTTAGAATCACCGAACGGACAGCTTCGTCTCCAGAAGCCATCTTCCAAGTGGAGGAACATGAGTTCCGAAAGGGCGCTGTGTCGTGGACAGCGGAAGGTGGAACTTATTACATCCATACAGTGGATAGAGGGCCTCTTAGGGCCTTCACCGAGCGACAGTTGGTGCTTGGTGCATCCTCAACCGGGAGGAAACGAAGAGGTGGATGGAGTGATTAAACTCGGCACCTCTTGTGGCAGGCAGCACACGCTGATCAACACGTGGACTTGACAAGATAGACTCTCAACAGTGCATCCCACCTCTCCCTCATTTCACGACTCGATTCGACTCGGGATTGTATGACTAGGGGGCGGTTTTATTTTTTCGTTCAGTTAATATTTTGCAAGAGAGCTCGAAATTCCCTGAGCTCTCTTTCCTGGATCCTCGTCTCGAAAGTGTTTTTTAAAAAAGTTGTCTTATTAATCTTTTTTTTTTGACTTTCTCATTATTAACTCAAATCACTTCTCTGAACTTGTTGGATTTGTTTTTACTTCTCCCCGTGACTCTCATACCCACAAGACAATCAAATGTATCGTACAAAGCTAGTTGTACTCAGTACTTCACACGTAATCGACGGCCTTTGTGATTGGAACAATTTCTAAGATGACTATTTTTTTCATTCGGGACCGCTGTAGATGCACCTCCACTTTACACGTGATCTGGCATCTTGTGTGATTCATTAAAAAGCAACCACATCTTGGTTTTTTAAACTACCAATCGACTCCCCGTAATTCCCTTACAATGCCCATTCAACAACCTTCTGGTCAAATTAGGTGCGTTCTTTTGGTGGTGCATTGGATACGGTGAGATTGAAAGGATGTGATTGTAGGCTGACTAATGTCTCCATCGTACGGCTGAAGAAGGGAGGCAAGCGGTTCGAGGTGAGTGAACTAATTTTGTTAGAGCTTGGAGCTGTGAATTGAGTTGGCGTTTTAGATTGCTTGCTATAAGAATAAAGTACAAGAGTGGCGAAGTGGAGTGTGGGTACACGCCTTCCGGTTACCGACACCTTTTTTTTTTTGCTGACATTTTTCTATAGTGAAACAGACCTAGACGAGGTGTTACAAATATCCAATGTGTTTATCAATGTATCAAAAGGACAAGTGGCGTCTTCAGAGGATTTAAAGAAGGGATTTGGGAATGTAGAATTGACCGAAGCTATCAAAGAGGTGTGTGGCGAAAGGATCTGATGCATATCTCGTAATCTTTTGCCATCTCACAAATCCCCCCCACCACCTTCCAATATAGATTCTCAAGAAAGGTGAACTTCAAGTTGGAGATAAAGAACGTGAACATGCGCTTTCGAATTTATGGAAAGAAATCGCTACCCATGTTGCGGAGAAATGTGTAGATCCTACTACTCAAAAACCATATCCTGTGGGTATGATTGAGAAAGCTATGCATGAAGCTGGGTTTAGTGTCAAGACTGGCAGGTCGAGTAAATCTCAGGTGTGTATATGGGGGGTTCTTTTTTTTTTTTTCCTGGGTGTGAGTGTTGACGTGGGCTTGGTAGGCTCTTGAATGTATCAAGTTGCTTCAGACCAATTCTACGTTACCGATACAACGTGCAAGGATGAGAGTCCGTCTCACGATGCCTCAGAAGGATGGCAAGCGTCTGAAGGATACTGTTCTGGAAAGCGCGGAGAAAGTCGAAGAGGATGAATGGACGGCAGATGAATGGGAAGCAGTGAGTATCTCACCATTACGAATAATACGTGAACTCATCTCTTTGAAGATCTTGATTATCGATCCGGGACAATTCAAAGTTTTGAACGAACTGATTCAAAAGGATTCTACGTTGAAGGGGAAGGCTAGACTTGAGACGCTTAATATGAATGCAGAGGCGAGCTCGGTTTGATCTTTATTGTAGCTATCCCCCAGAGTAGAGTATTATGTGAACTAGTAATCCGGGAAATTCTGATTTGGATGGTCAAGATATTTTTAGTAGATGACGATGCCCCATAGACCTGCATGGGGAAGACGACCAGGAGCAGTACATCACAGATCTGATCATTCGAGAGGACTAAACTCAGACGCAGA
>WSUA01000050.1:17017-60093 GCA_019633455.1 Tulasnella sp. 419 | reverse complement strand
AAGATAATTGTAGAACCTCACCCGGAGCGCACCATCGTACGCTTCCTAATGTTCCACTTGAAGCGCTGTTGCTAGGACACTCTTGCAGTATTTGTGAGAGGCCGAAATCAGCCAAGGCAGCATTTCCGTTCGAGTCGATCAACACGTTGCCCTAAGGGTTGTTAAAAAATAAGATCATTGGTACTTAGGGATTCATGCTATCCATAATAGACTCACTCCTTTGATATCTCCGTGAACAATAGCGGGGGATTGGTTGTGAAGGTGAATGAGGCCTTGGGCAACTTGGCGAACCTTTATATAGAAGTGGTGAGCACAATACGCTGATGAGGCAGGTCTAGGTTCTTTACAAGTTTCTTCCTGTCTGCAAAGGGATTTCGGGAAAGATATTCTAGCATGTTACCATTGGAATACCAAGGAGATACGAGGGACGGATTTTCATCCGATTCAGAATCGAGAATATATCCCTTCATCGGTACTATATTAGGATGATCAAGCCTTCGCCAAACATCCATCTCTCGTTGCATTCTCTGCAATGCGGATGTTTCAGCTGAAATCTGATGCAGTTAACGCGGAACATACCTTGCCCATGCATGCACTGTATTCACTATGTTGACTTTGCATCCTCACTGCCCGCAGCGATTTGATACAAACCTATAAAGACATTCCTGAAGTCACGAATGATAACTCATACGCGAAAAACGAACTGCGTACAACTTCATACCGATCCTCGTCCACCTTCATTCTCCCTTTGAATACGTCACTGAATCCTCCATACGCGATAGGACTGGAGACCAAGTACTCAATCCTTCCAAGTAGGTTTTCCGCGGCTGAGATCGTGGGTAGCACAGATGGCGATGGCAAAGAGGGTGGATCCGTTATCACTGTTGCTACATGCTCAGGGCCGGAGTCCAACTCGACATTATCGCAAAGCCGGATCTGAGTTGCATTCTAAAAGGCTATAGTATCAGAACATAGTACAGTTTGTGAGTTTATTTTACTTGCCATTACCGTTGATATGTCCTCCATCAGTTCAGCCTGGTCATCCGGTTCTGCTGCCACTTCATCCAAAGAATCGTCCGATTCTGCCAGCTGTGACGAGCTTTCTTCATCTTCTTCATCGATATTCCTGTTATCATCTATGTACTCGAAGTCATCAAGTTCATTGCATACGGACGAAATAGGAATGTTCAACTGCTCTTCGGGATGATTGACCAGTTCAGCTGTACAACCCAGAGGCTATCAGCATAGCAATTACTAGACAACTATGCTCGACGCACTCGACCCGACCGTGTTTTCAACGTTTGGTAATAAATGATCACCATGATAGCTAATGTCGTAATTTGGTGGTGGCGGTGAATAGGGCGGAAGATATAAATCTGCTAGAGTAAAATCGACAAGAACCACAGGGGGAGTGGGTAGAGGGCGTCGTGTCGTGTTCTGAGAAAAGGTTGAACATTTGAACAGTCTACTAAAACAACCAGCAAATGAGTTTACCTGAGAGATTGGAGGTACATGTTGCCTGATCTGAGTTTGTGATGTGGGCTCTTGTCCTAAACCCGTAGCAATGGATGTGCTATCCCACTCTACGGCTGCGTGATGTAATCTATCCCATACAGTAGGAGGAAGAGGCAGGGGCCGATATCTGCCAGTAGGGTGTATATTCAAGGTTTCGGAATTAGTATGAGGTGGTACGATTGCGATGTTGTTGGAAGTGGCGTGAGGAATTGGGTCCGCTTCGGGTTCATTTGGCAATGTATTTGCTTGTTCCAGCAAGTATCCCTCGAGAGTTGAATTTCGCACTTGCAAGTGGGGCACTTCATCATACGAAGGGAGATGCTGATTTACAAGCGTAAGTAGACTGCTGACTAAGAGCGTTCCATGTTCATGCTCACCATTTTTAGATCACCAGTGGCTCCAATGGGAACGTTAGGAGTCGGCATTTCCCGTGCATCTGGAGTGACATTGTTTGGCCCGGCAGGACCATCATGGAACCAGCGAAGATCGAATCCGTTAAGAATATTGGCAACATATGGATCGTCCTGGAATTCAGCAGCAACCTCCTCAGAAACATTGTTGATACAAACACGAAGGAGTATCATTGCCTGACAACGAGTAACGTTGAAATGAGATGACTTGATCGAGTCTAAGAGAAAGAGCACTGACTCTCAAGACTTGACCCCAACGGTGCATTTCTTGATCTGCTGCAAGACATTCAATAAACGCCTCCAAGATTATCATGAAATCAGCACTGCGCAATATGGTGACTCAGACAATCATTCGCGCATAGCATCGGTATGAAAAACTCACGGGCTAGAGGTCTGCCTCGCGATTTCTTTGCAATCTTCCACCGTTGTTTGTAGAGTGCTGTCAGTATTAGTTATAGCTGCACGAATCATCTGCCAAACAGAAACCGGCCCAATATCGCTCTCGAGATCAACTCGCTGAGTGCTGTCTGACACGATTGCATTTCGTGATTTGAACGCCATTTCGCGGTACTTGGTGAGTTGTCGACGAATGGAAGATTTTTTCTCTTGTTTCGGCCTGTCCTGCGGAGTTTGCCTTTGCTGTTGACGCCTCAAGGATGCAGAGTGTTGACGAATGCGACCCAGGTTGGTCGGATCATCCAACATGGATACTAATTTTCTTGCTTCTTTGCGGACAAGGACTCCTCGATCGGTGTTTTCTTCAAAGACATAATGGAAACGTTGCTATTCACGCGAGCCATATGATAGGCAATACCACAAAGTGATGTAAGGATAAGATCTTACCAACGAATCTAGTAAGTCGTGGTGCAGTCTGCAGTACGTTTCGAATTTAGGGGAGCCCTCCTGAAGGCAGTAGTTCAGAATTATAACTGCCTAAGATCGGAAACCTAAGCGACCCAATTTTCACTAATCAGGAGTTAGAAACTTACCTTGAGGACTCTCCTCCACTTGGTCGTCTCACTCAATCTTTTGGTGAGGATTTCGGTAATTTCTTCAAAGGATTCACTATGACGCGACGCGACGCGGCATGGCACGGCATCGGGTTTCAATTTAGACCGATTTCTCCAGCATCTTCGAGCTTTACTTACTCGTTAAACGACAACTTCGCAAGGTCAAACCTATCGGTGACGCTAACAAACGGCACGCCATGTTGCGGATAGTTCGTGGTTGCACGGATGATCTTGGCCTGGGCTTCTGTGTACCCAATTGTGTGTTTTCTCACAGTAAGTAACGCGTCTTTTGGTGTGTAAGCGCCTGAACACGAAAGAAAACCCAAGCACACTGACCTCTGAAGTTGACAACTGGCATGGCTAAAGCAATGCAGCATGCAGAGAGCTCTTGAAAAGGGTGGCAAGAGCTATATAAAGGAAACTTCACTTCCTCATCGAGATAAAACTCCCCGACGGCTGTGTCGGGCCCCATGGTTCTATCGAAAATTCTCTTTTCACTTAGCTTCGTTGTTTGGCATTTCTTGCGGCGGTATGCCGCTATCTAGGGGCTTATCGCCCTGAGTCACCAGGCCGATAGTGTACGAAAGCGCCTCTAAATGGTAGTTTACTTCCGTGCTGATGACGTCGTCAGGAGGCCCCCCAGTACGTCCCAATTTTCAGAATACCAGAACACTCGGTTTAGAGAGTCTACATCTTTGAATACTATGCGGAGCTTTCTAACGATACATTGTGAAACAGCACCATCAACCTGTTTCAACCACTTGACTCAGTAAGAAAATCCCCAATCGAAATCCACTTCATAAGACTCACCCCTGACTTCCGCTTCCTGAGTAAGAGCGGTATCCCAATCTTCTTCAAACAGATCACCATTTTCTTCTGGATCTGCAATAGTGTCTGCTATTCGGTTTTTCTTTTTGCCTACCAAATCAGACTTCCATGCTTGCACGGTCTTTGTAGCTTGACTATTGAAAAAATAACAACAAATTTTGGCAAGTTGTTTCGATCAAGACATCAAAAGACTCTCACCTCGGTGCATAAGTCCGAGCAAACAATGCTGCTTCAGGTGCACGTCCTGTTTTGATTAAGAGGTCGATACAACCTTCAGTATCCCCAAGTTGTAAGAGACATGCGAAAGCAACGTTGTTGAGCCCTCGAGAAGCTAATGATACATCAGTTCTCCGCTTTACGAGAATCATCCATTGGAATGAAAAGGACCAACCTGCCAACTCCACTAATGATCGCAATCCATCTCGATCTCCGATCGATAAGTATAGCAACATGAGGGCATTAACATCCTCAGCCTTTTGATAACATCTTTTGGCAAGTTCAAACTTCCACGCATCCAGTGCCTTATCTCCTACTACTTTCCATTTGGAATGGGACTCAGGATCGGGCGTGGATGAGGCAATGGAGAGGGCTGTTTCTAGATCACCTAGTTGAACGGCGAGGTCGAAGCGGTGATCCGGATCTGTTGACACATCCAATGCAAGCTCTTTCAAGTCTATTCAAAACGTGTCAGTTTACTTGAATTGGTTTTATGGAGACTTGTGGGGTCCATACTTTGGGCTTCCAGGAATCTTGCTACCTTGTTACGCTGCTCAACTGGAACGGATGGTAACAGTTCTTGAGCGGAATCCACATCTCCACGCAGGATAGCGGATTGATATTCAATCAACGAAAGAGGAAGAGTGTAGCCAAAGACATTGACTTGTTTATCGACGAGATAGATTCTGTTGTGAGCTGGAATATAGCCAAGGAGATACATTGGTCTGAAGAAAGGGCGTCAATCCACATTCGTAGCGACGGTGAAACTGGTACGTACGTATCAAACTGAGTCACTGTATGAGATTGTTGGCCGACGAGGTAGTTGAGTCGGTTAGCAGCATTGGTATAGACGAAGCATTCTCCAATCCACCGAGCGGTTTTGACGCTAAAGTACGCAACGATGAGTGGTCCGTAAAATTTAGTCCCAGACAAGCCTCACCTTTCTGATATTTCGGATATCATCTCGAATGCCTCTTCTACTCCCTCATCTCCAGTGTCGACTCCAGATTCGAGGGCGGCCACATAAGCATCTCTGTTGAATTTGAGAATGTAGAAAGAATCATCCGCGACAATGGCCACGAGAGTACCACTAGTAGACCAGAAGATCTGGAAGAACAGAAAGAGTCAGCACACCCGATGCAGAAATGCTATGGATTACACTAACGTTCTTCGAATCAACTTCCACTCGTCGAACAACTTCTCCTGATTCCCAATCCCAGAATACGACGAATCCAGATCCACGGGCAGCAAGTAGAGTTCCGCCATGTAATCCCTCCACAGCCCATCCACCAGCTCCTTTCAGTAGAGAATCCTTCTCTTTGAAATTTTTGAAGAGCTTAACCTTCGTCTTGCCCTCCAAGACCGCGTATGTGTTTGAATCACCTGCCCATGCAAAAGAGGTACCAGGTCCGAAAGCTTTATTTCTCCACGCCAACGCAGTATAAATAATGAATTCTCCGTCTCCGCATACGGTAACGAATCGACCATTGGGTGAATGTTGAATAGAAGAAGAATAGACTTCCGTGGACCCCAGTTCACGAGTTTGAAGCGGAATTTTGGCGCCATCCGGGGTTTGATCGTCTTGTGCGGATTGTAGGTTTACGGTTAGGATTTCGGTGTTGCGAGCATAGACGAGTTTTCCGGATGTATCCATGCTGAAGCTAGGTTCTTCTCGTCCGAGCTAGGGAATGAATTGAATCGCACTCGACATGAGAAGATCGACGACCCCACTCACCTGGAGGACGACAATACCTTCATCGAACCCAACGGCAACATCATTGGCACCTTTTCGATAAGCAACACACCATGCTCGTTCAAGAGCATAGCTCAAAGTATTCTCCAATCGGTAAGTGTTCGAATGCCATATCTTGACAGTTCCATCCTCGGATCCAGATATGATGATGGGTAAGGATGGATGGAATATAGCAAATGATACGTTGGAAGTATGAGACTCCAAAGTTTGTATGCATGATTTCGAGTGATAATCCCAAACCTTGACCAGACTTTCCAAATACGGAAGCTCAGATGCGTTCGGAAGACCAGATAAGATATTCAAAAGATAAACTCACCGATCATCACCTGTTGTGACAAGGTAAGGTTTTTCACCCCCGTGATAGTATTCCACGTAATTGACTCCCTTCTCATGAGCATCCAGGGTAAAGTTGGGATGTCCAGAACCAAAGGACCATATCTTGACAGTGCGGTCGAGACACGCCGAAGCAAACGTGTTGGAGTCTTTGGGGTTGATGGCGAGATTCATAATATAGTGCGTATGACCCTCATATACCTTTTGGGATACGGAGTGCTGTCAGCCGTGGCTTGGCAGTTATGGGGTAAATTTACTCACCTGGGTGCATTTCCACCCTTTATCCCAATCCCAGGCTTTTATTGTCATATCATCACTTCCGGTCAAAACCAAGCTCATGGTTGGATGGACAGTCAGACACCTGATATAATCTGGATGTGCCTCAAAGCCCGACACTTTTTCATGGGTGTTGTAGTTGAACGCGCGAAGTTGAAAGTCATCTGAGCCAGCGACGAACCAGTTCTTTCTTGCGATAAACTTGACACATCGTACAGGAACTTCGGCTACTTCGAACGTTTTGAGGAGTGCGCCCGTTTCGGTGTGATACAAATTGACTGTGCCATTGTAAAGACCGGTGATTAACCAAGGCTCGGTTGGATGGAAGTCTGTGGACTTGACGCGATCGCTGCGAGAGAATAGCTTCCTCTGTACGGCGAGCAGCATTTTGTTGGGTAATGTAGGTCGTAGGGGGAAATTACCGGATTTGAGGACGTGGAATCAATTTGTCTACGATTTGGACAGTCAGGATTCAAACGGCGTGCCCCAACTGATGATCATTGATGATTTCCGCTAAATATGCCTCCGCTCAGGACGCAATTAGTATGAATGACGTGAAGAATACCCCAGTTGCAGCCACCATCCTTGACGATCATCACCCATGCCAACCCAAGTTGCCTAATAAGGGAGTTACCTGACCATCACTTTGAAATTTCACAACATTTTCCGCACGGCGTGGGGACGGGGATGGCGTAAACCGAATGGGCGTAAGAAGATGCGGAGATGCCAAAAAGAGAGCGGGTTACGCTTATTTGTGTGCGGTCGTTCCAGGGTTCTGCTTTTCATGAAAGAGCAACCTGCATCGGGCGATCGTGAATGGGTATGATATCATGGATGACGATGGTGTGCAAGTAAATCGATTAAGTATCAGGTACAAAAGTGTCAACTCAAGTGGTTGTAAGCCCCTGGGCGATCTGGGAGTGTATTATTGGGGTGCTAACAGTGATGGTAAGCCCGCTCTTTAATAGGACCCTCGGTTATGTGATACCCGTGAGCGGAATCTGTTTTCGAAATCTTTTTTTAGAGATTTACGCTTTGGGCGGACCAATGTGTGGCGGACCAAACAACTTTCGGCGGAGCAATCATTTCAAAGGGTCCTGCGAAGATTGAAATCGACGGAGGTTTTGCAAGCACGCGTCCCTCTTTGGATATAAGGATTTCATTTCGCTTGCTGGTCAACGTCTAAATCCGTCCCCTCACTCATCTCTCCCCTCTCTTCTCTTACCAAATGGCCTTCCAGCCAACCTCATTCAACTCTCTCCATACGGATTTGATTCACATCATTGGTTTTCATGCTGGAACCACTCCTCTCTTAGGTCCTCCTTCAGGCCTTGTGCCACTACTCTCCGTTTCAAAGCGCATACATTCAGTCCTCAACTCAGAGTCCAATCCCCATCTTTATTCACAGTTATTTCGCGCCAAATTCGATAGCTTGGCTATCAGGCGTCGATTTCCTGTGAGTTCAATCACCGCTCGTGCTCTTACCGACGAATTGGCCCGCCGCTGGCGGTCTCTCGCTCGCATTCGCAAATGGGCAACCATCCCCAATGAAAATGCTTGGAAATATACCGCTCGATATAGGACAAGGGAATCTAGGGAAGATCTTATGACCGCTTATATTATGCTCACAGAATCGGATGGCTATAATGCTCTCCAGCTCCTCCGATGGGCCCATCTTGATGAGTATCTGATTCGATATAGAAAGCACCGCTTTGTCGATGAACATGCCGACTCTGATATGCCATCCGAGACTGAGGAGAAGAGCCTATTCTTTGGGGTTCTTTGGATGTTACTCGACTATCGTAAGTTATAATTACTCTCCTCATGTTGCGACGATGGCTCACGCGTTTCTTCATTAGCAACTCTACTTACAGCTAGATTTGGTTCCAGTGCCAACTGGCAATGGTTGTTGACACCTTACACGATAGGCACCTTCGCCGTAAGTCCTTCCAAATCAGGAATTCGAAGCATTGAAAACTTACGTTCACTCTCAATTCCCTAATCAGTATAAAGGATTCTATGCTGCTTGGCCTCATCATCATTTACCACCGCCACCCTCCATCGCGAATAATGTTGCTACTACCGAACTCACATTTGCATCTGCTATAGAGGTTGCGGATAATGCCATCACGCCTCGTCCGCTGTGCTCATCTGTCCGCAATTACCTCGGTTTCCCACTCCGTTTCTCCCCTCCATTACTCTCACAAATGGCGACATTATTCCATGTCGTCATTTACAGCCAACGGCCCTCCTATAATCCCAACGTTCCATATCCTACCGATGAACAACTTCTCGAGATTGCTCGGCAGGCAGGAGGCGCTACCACTTCATCCACTCTGATGACCGAGGATGACATCTGGCGCGTAACTAATTCTCGAATTCCTTACGCGCCAGATCATCTTCAGGTGAACTTGAACTCCATCCTTGATTCTCGAAGACATGATGATGATTTCTACCGTCACATCTCTTGTCGCGACCCTTACGCCACAGGTGTTCAACGGTACGCACCTCTAATGCGACCGTATCGATTCACTCGTGGTTCATTGGCCGGAGAATGGGATGGTCGTTTCTTGATCATCAATAGGATGTTACATCAGCGGGTGATATCCGGCGAAGCTGGCCCTCTGAACATTCTCGAAGAAGGTAATCCACTTCAGAACTTGCAAGCATGGAGGATTCAGGAGCATCACTATAAGGGACCGAGCAAACTACCGCATGGAACCGAGTTACCGAAGTATTATTCGCTTCCTGGCTCGGGTGGTAGAGCAGATGAGGTTAAGCAACGAATGCTTGGCGCTCCTGTAATTGCTGGTAATCCTATGAATGCGTTCTTACCACCTGCTTTCATGAGATCACACACGAGGAGTATGGTTTGGGATGGTCGGCACTGGCATTCTGGGATCGATGTAAGAGTGAATGGACAGGATGATGCGTTCTACAAGTATGTGCGATCTCTGTTATGGTCTAGTTCAACACTCATTATGCCTGTTATTTAGAACGTGGGTACCTGGAAATGAGGACGAAGATGATGAGCCTTTCGATCCGGATTTCGCGGACAACACTATCTCGACAATCATCACGGGAGAAGCTATTGCCCTGGCACCAGCTTATTCATCATACGCTTTCACTCCAATGCCTCCTGGCTCCACGCTTTTCGGTACCGTCCGGAAGTGGGATGGATTGATCACACTTTACGTTCAATCAGCACTCTCTTCAGAAGGTACCTTCCTTTACCGGGGTTACCTTTTTGGTGGCGGCCAAGACCCCAATTGGGTCGGACGCTGGAGAGATGGCGCGTCTGACGTGAGGGTTGTTGGTTGGGAAGGGTCGTACGTGATGGCGAAGCGCAGGTAGGCATCCAACGGAATTCTCATCGCTCCATCGTGGTCAACCGCCGGTCTCGTCTCCTCACCCTATATTTTCGCTATCTTTTTTGGGATATAACCGTCCTGGATTTCCCTTCATCATCCCTGGCTGTGCCATGGCATTTCGGATGTACCTTCCGCATTTTTTAATCTGGCATCTTATCTATACGGTCTTAAGGACCA
Organism: Tulasnella sp. 419; assembly: GCA_019633455.1. Taxonomy (NCBI): domain Eukaryota; kingdom Fungi; phylum Basidiomycota; class Agaricomycetes; order Cantharellales; family Tulasnellaceae; genus Tulasnella; species Tulasnella sp. 419. The sequence continues at coordinate 50,204 of WSUA01000050.1, read as the reverse complement.
ACTATTTGGCCTTTCCATTACTTCGTTAACGACTTTCTATATCGGGGTCACTTCGATTTCGACACTTCCTTGCTAGGTTTTTTCAACCCTGTCCTCAAAACCCCTCCAGATCGAATAACACATGATGTGTTTTCGGGCACTCTATTTTGTTTCTATCTCTCCCTGCATGCTCATGTTCATTACGGACTATTTTCGATCCCAGTGCGCAGAGCATTTTTGTCTTGTGTTCTTTTTTTTTGTCTTCGAACCGAAAAGAAAGTTTTGGGATCGCTTTTGTCGATCCACCCATCACCCCAATTTTTCATTCTCATATCCGTCTCAACCACTCACGCACATTTACACGATCAAGAACAGCTTTCATATTCCGCATTCTCTCCTCAAAAAACCCTCCAGCAAACCCACATTTTCACATTTTATTTTATTTTGATTTCAAACACACATGCACATCCCTCCCCCTTGCACCACCCTCCCATATACTGTGATACTATTACATCATTTCAAAGAATCCCATCTCCCCTATTCATACCCTTAGCTACAAGACGAGCCACGCTTCATGTTACTGGCGGATATTGAGTAGATGAGACGTTGTATTGCCTGTCTTTACCTTCATTTTACGCGTTGTCTTGGCGAAATAATATCAGCGTTCATGATTGGTACCCTCTTTCTCCCTAGCCAATGTTCCCTCATTAAATGAAATTGAGAGCCCAAGGCCTTGTAGGATCGTAGGTTTTCGGCTTCAACGAGACTGGGGAAAGCCGACATCGGCGAGTGTGTCATGAGTGATTTGTCTACGAGTAGTGGCTAACGCGACCCACGTGATTCAACAATTTTTCTTCCTCCACCCATTACGCTTGTTAAGGTAGTAAGTATCGTAAGTGTAGGTGCAAATGACTTGCGCTGTGTACTGATACTGTGGCTATCATTTTAACGCACCCAGATCTGGACATGTCATCTGGACCTGTCATTGTACCTCGGCCACATGACGTATCATCTGTTCTTGGAAAGCGTAAATTTGCTTTCGTCGAGGTGCCGAAATTGACATTACCTGCCAACTCTTTCTCCTATATCTTGCTATCCGATCCGGCAGACTCCGAGGATGAAGACCGTGATGGCATAAGTAATGATGGAACCACTTCTGATGAAGACTTTGAAGATGATGAAAGTGTCCGGTCGCTGGAGGATGATCTTGGAGGGGAAATTAAGGCGAAGCTGGAAAATGTTACTATTTCGAAGAGTCAGTTGAAGCGGTTCAAGTGTAGTTGGGAAGGATGTAACAAGGCTTACAAGAAACCTGCTCGTCTTGCTGAGCATATACGATCACATACGGGCGAGGTGCTAAACTTCGTTAAATCACCGCTCCCTCGCCGCTAACCATTTTGCATTTGACTTAGCGACCATTCAAGTGTCAAGTATGCCAAAAGACCTATCTCAGAAAGTCGCACCTGGACGCCCATTCTCGAACGCATGCATCAACGTCTGAGAAGGCGTTTGTATGCAGCTTCGAAGGCTGCGGAAAGCGATTCTGGACATCGCAGGATACGAGACGGCATGAGAAGCTTCATACCTGCGAGAAGCCCTACAAGGTAGGTGATCACATATTCTCCGATGTGAACGGGATTGATTACTGGTGTTATCCATCTTTAGTGTGTTCATGAGGGCTGTGAAGAGGCCTTTGCAAAACACCACCAGCTTCGCTCTCACGTCGCAGAGGTGCATGCTCCAGCTGGAACAAAGCCATTCAGATGTGACAAGGAAGGATGCTTAAAGTCATTTGAGAATGGGGTTAAACTCAGAAGACACATGCGGGTTCATGATCGTAAGTCGCTCTCCCCTTGTCGGTGCCGTGCTTACTTTGTTCTGCAGCTAATCGCTACTTTTGTTCGGAAATTGGATGTCATGGAGCACCTTTCTTCCCGACCTGGACGGGGCTCCAGGCCCATATTCGATCTGAACACCCACCTACCTGTCCCTACCGACAATGCAATGGGAGAACCTTTGCGAGTCGGAAGAATTTGAAGGATCATATCAAGCTTCACGAGCAGAGAAAGGAAGAAATGGCACTTGAGCATTCATTGGATTCAGATGTCGACCACAGCATTCGCGAGGAGAGCCCTGACGCGCAGTTAACACCGCAGAAGAAGCGACGCGGTGGCGACATGGGAAGGGACTGGAAATGTGATCTTGATGAATGCAACAAAGCCTTCAAGTCCGTGAGTAGATGTTGCTCTTTCTGACAGAAATAGGGTGGCGTATTGAAGGTTTTTGGTAGAAAAATGCTCTCAAAAATCATAGAAAAGTGGCTCATGACAAGCGGCTTGATTTTTCATGTCGGGAACTAGGATGCAGTCAGACCTTCGGCTATAAACACGTACTGCAACGGCATATTCAAACATGCCACAGCAAAGCACCATTACTGAACCCAAGAGCCGACGAGCCGCCATTTGTACCGGAGATACTTCCACCTGAACCAGAGGTAGCCGGACCCTTGGTGCCTATCAAACCTAACGTTATGCCGGCGGCCACGTTTTCAATAGATGACATCACTGGAAAATCCTACAACGACAAAGCCACTGCCAGAGCGAAGAAACTGGTTTGTCCACTCACCTCGGCCGAACTCGGCTTGGATGAAGATCAAAAACAGGTCAACTGCAAGCATATCTTTTCAAGGCTATATGATCTGCGCCGGCATCTCAAGGCTATCCACGGAGTTGATATGGAGCTTAGTGATCTGAGAGACTTGATGGAACCCATGGATCACTTACCATGACCGTTCAACCCGGCATTGCCAAGTGATCTCCTGGGTACAAATTTCATTCTACTCGATTCTTCTGTCTCTAGAACTTACAAGACTATCAAAGGTGCTTCCACTCGGCGGGGCCGAATATATTGTGTTCGAGTTCCATTGTTGCCTACAGGCTCTACTCTCTCAGGATGCCGTAATTCTAAGAGTATAGGTCACGGCGACCTCGACTTTCTAATGCACCCGAGTCTTCTCAACTCTGTAAAAAACTCCCGAGAACCAGAACATCGTTCCGGTGAATCAACAAACGATTCACTCCAATCTTATGGTAACATGGTCATTCAGCGTAAAATCGCATGCTGTCCTACGTGATTTGAGGACGCGTGATGCTGATTCTTAGATAGGTATAGTCTCCTGTAAAACATGACATGCTCTACTACTGTACACAAAACCTATGTATCCATGTAGTACAATACGAAGGTAGTGTGACGATGATGAGGCCATTTCGCCAGCTGAATAAGGTGGCACTGCAAACTTTCTCCGCTATCTCCGTGACCGCGTCTAATTTCTAGAATCTATTGCGTCAGCATTGAACCCCTCAACCCCAACCACATCTCCTTTACCAATCCAACAAGAACAAAGAGTATCGCAATGACAGATAAAGAAGCAGGATCAATGGATGTCGATGAGGTAGGTGTTCGATGGTAGAGGTGATGAGCCACGGTCGCATCTAATCTTTTGTTCGTGACTCTAGGTCGCCATTGATGAGGGATTGTATTCCCGACAACTGTATGCATAGAATCGACTCCAGTGAAGTCTAATATGCTAACTTGACTATCTTTTATACCTGTTTTATAGATACGTTCTTGGTCATGAAGGTGCGGTTAGACGCGTTGAGCCTATGGCGACCGAACGCTTAACGAAGTATTTGTCTAGCAATGAGGCGGATGGCAGCTTCCAATGTATTGATTATTGGTGCAAAAGGTCTTGGGACAGAAATCGGTATGCTTGAGTTTGGTGTTACTGGTGTGCATTATATGGCTGATTCATTCGTCGCTATGGCGTATCGACGATATAGCAAAAAATGTTGTGCTAGCTGGTGTCAAATCCGTTACAATATTTGACCCCGAGCCGGTTGAAATCAAGGACCTCAGCACACAGGTACTATCCTGCTAATATTGGTCAGGATTAGAATCTGACTTGTTGGCTTTGCAGTTCTTCTTGACCGCCGCAGACGTTGGAAAACCTCGTGCAGCCGTCACCGTTCCGCGTTTAGCAGAACTCAACACTTACGTGCCCGTAAGGGATCTTGGTGGTTCACCAGGCCAGGCCGTTACAGTTGACCTCATCAAAGGATTCCAAGTTGGTACCCCTCTTCATCGCCCCAAATCACGTGTGCTGAATGGCTAATTTGTGTAGGTTGTGGTTTTGACGGACGTTCCTTTGAGCACGCAGCTTGAAATCAACGATTGGACCCACGCGAACGGTGTTAATTTCATATCTGCCAGTACCAATGGACTTTTCGGGTGCGTCGGGACTATCAGATCCCTGTAGCAATGCCTAAATCATTTGATATTTACTGTGCAGGTCCGCTTTCAACGATTTTGGACCCAAGTTTACCTGTGTAGATCCGACAGGAGAGCAGCCCCTAACTGGAATGATTGTCGAAGTTGACAAAGTACGTCCAAAACAATAATTTGTAGTGAAATTCTGATAAAAATTCTCTTCTATGTAGGAGAAAGACGCGATTGTCACTTGCTTGGACGAGACTCGGCATGGACTGGAAGATGGCGACTTCGTTACATTCTCTGAAGTCAAGGGGATGGAAGAGCTTAATGGCTGTGAACCACGTAAAATCACTGTGAAAGGACCGTACACGTTCACGATTGGTGATACGACTGGTCTCGGTAACTACGTGTCGGGAGGAATCTTTACCCAGGTGAAAATGCCGAAAATCATCGAGTTTGTGGGTCTTCATACCAGAAATTGGAGATGATGAGGCACTGATGATTAATATTACAGAAATCTCTCAGAGAATCTCTGAAGTCACCCGAGTTCTTCATGACTGACTTTGCTAAATTCGACCGACCGGCAACATTACATGCTGGTTTCCAAGCTCTGTCTGCGTTCAAGGAGAAGAATGGGCGGCTACCGCGACCGAGAAATAAAGAAGATGCTGCGGAAGTGTTGAAGCTGACCAAAGAGATTGCGGGAGAAGAGGAAATCAACGAAAAAGTCATTGAAGAATTGGCATATCAGGCGACTGGGGATATTTCTCCCATCATTGCTGTCATTGGTGGTTTTGTGGCTCAAGAAGTTCTCAAAGCATGCTCTGCAAAATTCCATCCTATGATCCAACACCTTTACTTCGACTCTCTGGAGTCTCTTCCATCAGAACTTCCGACCGAGGAGGATGCTGCGCCCATTGGATCCCGCTACGATGGTCAAATCGCTGTGTTTGGGAAAGCGTTCCAGGCAAAGATTGGCTCTCACAAGCAGTTCCTAGTCGGAAGTGGCGCCATTGGCTGTGAAATGCTGAAGAACTGGAGTATGATGGGTGTCGGGAGTGGACAAGGTGGCGCTATTCACGTTACGGATCTCGACACTATTGAGAAGAGTAATCTTAACCGCCAATTCTTGTTCAGAGCTAAGGATCTGAGCAAGTTCAAGAGCGAAGTGGCAGCACGAGTTGTATCAGAGATGAATCCAGACCTAGAGGGAAAAATCAAGAGCTACCAAGATGGCGTGGGACCTGATACGGAACGTAGGTAACTTTACCTCTTCATTCCCAAGCAATCTCATCGAGTTATGGTCTGCAGATATCTATGGAGATGAGTTCTTTGCAAACATCGATGGGGTCACAAATGCCTTGGACAACATTAAAGCCCGTAAGTCAACAACTGTTTTGTGTTATTTTAAATCTGATCTCTCACTTTGTCTAGGTGTATACATGGACACCCGCTGCGTATTTTATGAGAAGCCATTGCTCGAGTCAGGGACCCTTGGCACCAAAGGCAACACGCAAGTGGTTGTGCCACACCTTACCGAATCATACGCATCCTCGCAAGACCCACCTGAGAAAGAAGCACCATCTTGTACCGTCAAGAGCTTCCCTAACACAATCCACCATACGATTGAGGTAGGTAGGGCTTATACCACATGATCATAATACTGAAAGAAATCTTCATCCCTCACTAGTGGTCCCGAAAGAAGTTCGATGACCTCTTCGTGAATCCCGCCCTCACCGTTAACGCCTACCTTTCTGAGCCGAACTACATTGAACAAACACTCAAATATGGCAATTCCCAGACGGAGAAGCTTATCCAACTTCGGGATTTCCTTGTTACTGCCAAACCCTTGTCGTTTGAGGAGTGCATAGTGTGGGCCAGAAATCAGTTCGAGGAGGATTACAACCTGGCTATCCGTCAATTGTTGTTCAGCTTGCCCAAGGATGCCGTCACCAGCACTGGGCAGCCCTTCTGGAGTGGACCTAAACGGGCACCAGAGGCTCTCACTTTTGATCCTGACGACGTGCGTATTTCTTTACTATTGATCAATATTCTAACCTCACACCCCACACAACAAACAGCGAACCCATTTGGACTACGTAATTGCAGCCGCAAACTTACATGCATTCAACTACGGTTTGCGAGGCTCTACGGATGTGGCTCTATTCAAAAAGGTTGCCGGCTCTGTTCCTGCACCCGAATTTGTCCCAAAGCAAAACATGAAGGTTCAGATCAACGAAACTGATGCTGCTCCAGAGGCAGATGTCGGTACGTTGATAATTTCTACTCCACGTAAAAGAGTTTATTCAAGAGAGCCCTTCCACGTTTATATATTCCAGGCGAAGATCTTGATTCCCTCGTTACCAAGCTCCCTCAACCATCTGACTTGGTCGGATATCGTCTGAATCCCGTTGAATTTGAAAAGGATGATGATACAAACCATCATATCGACTTCATTACTGCTTCTTCCAACCTACGTGCAACCAACTACAGCATTAAGGTAGCAGACCGACATAGTACCAAACAGATTGCCGGAAAAATCATTCCGGCGATCGCTACAACGACAGCTCTTGTCACAGGACTTGTATGTCTCGAGCTATACAAGGTCAGGATATCTAAATCCCCCTTTTAGTGATACTAAATATATTTATGGACTTGCTTAGATCATCGACAAGAAAGACAAGTTGGAGGATTACAAGAACGGATTTGTCAACCTCGCGTTGCCTTTCTTCGGTTTCTCGGAACCAATTGCAGCGAAGAAGGCCAAGGTTAGTTGTCAAGCCTCTCAGCGAGGCGCGCATCTGAACTCATTGTTCTCGGTGCAGTATGGTGAGACCGAGTGGACGTTATGGGATCGTTTCGTGTTCGAAAATGACCCTACCCTGGACAACATTGTCACTGAATTCCGCGAGAAACATAAACTTGAGGTCTCAATGGTTTCTCAGGGTGTATCTATGCTATGGTCATCGTTTACAGCTCCGGCTAAGGTTTGTGCTTTTCTCCTTGTCCGGAGCAACATCTGATCGTTTCTTCAAGTCGAAGGAACGCCTGAAGATGAAGATGAGCAAGCTGGTAGAGACCGTCAGCAAGAAACCTATTCCACCAACAACCAAACAGCTCACGGTTGAGATCATGGTGACTGATGAAGAAGGCGAAGATGTTGAGGTATGTGTTAACCCCTTTCTCGGTGACTCGGTTACTCATCCCATATTGTCCTTCGATTCAGGTTCCCTTCCTCGTTGTTCGGATATAATTCTCGAATAAAAATCATTCCTAGAATCTTTTTGTATCACTACTGCAGCAATGAACATGGATGAATCTGGTTGATCAAATTTTCCTACGGTTGTGACTTGTGCAAAACTCAAAACTCCGACGTTCTCCTTGGTACTGCTGTTGTATCAGACCTCACAGACCAGGGTTCACACATAATAAAGGGTCAAAAGCCCCATAAATCAATACTCAGAATAGCATATTTGATGAAGAAAACTCGCTGGCGTTATGGATCGGACGGACCGGAGCTTTGTTAGCTTCCGCTATTTCTTCGCTGGAATTTGGGCTTCTTGCCTCTTCCCTACGTGGCCATGAATAACCGAGGGCTCCATTTGTGCTCCGAAGTTTCTTTCCAGAGCAGGAGTATAAATCTTGCGTCAGATCTTGCCCATATAAAGGTCCAGAAGCCTAACCACACGGGAGCTTGTCTGTTGCAACCCTCCTCTACGAACCATCAAAGGTAGCTTTGTTGCTCCCCTCACAAACAGCGATATGATTGGCGCAAAGCATCTATCTTTTGTCTTGGGAATTGTCAGTTTGGCAATTGGGGTCGTTGGAGTGCCAACGATAGACCTTGGATATTCACCTCACTCGAGGGCTCAACGATATGGGATTCAAGGAGCTGATGCAATCAAAGCAGTGGGATTACACGTCACATACGGAAACCCGCATCTGTCTTCCACTGGCGCTCCAGGTAAAGCAATTTTTCCGTCTTTAGCGATTCTCCGTATGGGTTTAATAACACGTTGTTTCTGTCCAATAGGCGTGCGTGGTGAAGCCATCATTGCTGACACTCATTCCATGCCGATATTCTTCCTGAATTCTGGTCGCCTCTACCAATACATCAACCAGACTACGTTACTCCACGTCAATGTCGTCGAACCTCGAGATTTTGATTCTCACTCCGCCGAAGCTTCGCAATATTCCTTCAAAAAGGACTTATTGAAGTTGGAGATCAGCACAAAGAAACGAGGTGTGAAGGGTGATTTCTACTATGTGATGGATTCATTACACTTCGGACTACGAGGAGCTGGAGCTGGAAAGCAGTTGAGAATCGGTGATCAGAAACAATTTGTAGTGAAGGGGTCAGAAGCTGCGAGGGAAGGTGAAACCAATGAAGGACTATGGTGGGTTTGTGAGGAGAAGAGGACACACGAAGGTGTACCTGGAAGGGCGGTATATCTTGACTTCAAGGGATGGAACTTCCACAATAGGCCAGCGCCTGATGGATGTGAAGCGTTCACATTCCATTCGTTTGGACAGGATAACTATGACTAGCATGTATTAGTATGTCGTATTGTATTATAGCCACATTTTTGACATCGATCGATTGATGGGAGAGTACATCCGCGGACCCGGGACTTGAAACTTTGCTAGCCAAGCATATATATAATATCCGTGAAATAAATTAGAGAACTCTTCTTCAGTCCAATCCCGAGATACTCCATTGCGCAACCCAACTATTCCGTTACTTTGTATATTTGATCGCCAAAATTCCAGAAGGGGAACCCGTCAAACCTCTCTGCTACCTTACTGGGTAATAGTCGTCATTGCTATAATAGACGGAGAAATATTTGTCAGATTTGATTATTCAAATGTTGCTATTCTTGCCGTGCTAAGGCGGTGATAACGGCCGAGTTACGGCGAAAAACGATGCCCAGACAATGTCAAAAATCGAGAGTGGACCCGTCAGGATCTAGCTGTAGCTGCTAGCTATTGATTTCATGCGATTGAACTGTAAATTAGTTTTGGCAGCAGCTGTAATATTGGGCAAAGTCAGATAGTTCAATGATTGTAAATCACTACCAAGACATCTAATACGTAATAGCGAGAGTGAATGGATAGGCTACGGTGAATGAGGACTATGATTTCGTTCATTAGGATAAAGGAGTGTTGTTCGGAGTGAGATAAGTTTTATCTGTGATGATTATATAGAAAAAGGGACAATTAATTTGAGCTTAAGTTCTCGGCCATCATGGCCGAACAAGCCAAGCCATACAAACATCGTAATCCAGATATGGTAACTCATTTTCTACTATCTCGCGAGCTAATGAGGAAACCACTACGTTCATTGCGGAACTCATCGTGCCTAGTTCTTCCTACAATCACGGGCAAATAGTATCGAGTAGCATCAAACATGGAATATCAAGTTTCGAAAGGTCCGCATTGGAGCAAGAACCTTGAATTAGTCATGTCACTGATACAACCAATCATCTAGATGACCCGATTCATATGGAACACATGCAAACAGCACTCGACGAGGCGCGTAAATGCGTACCAGTCAAGTCTGCGTTCTGCGTAGGCTGCGCTATTGCTGTTCCATTATCAACCCTTCCCTCCGACCTCCAGAATGCCTCCTTTATCCCACATGGCCAAGGTGCTAAGTCTATCGTTATGGCTACTGGTTACTCCAGGGAGCTGGAGGGAAACACGCACGCAGAAGCCAACGCACTTGCCAAGTTAATAGGGAGATATGGAAATGTTGAGGCCATCAATGTCAAGGAACTATTAAAGGCTGCAGACGTGTATACTACCATGGAACCTTGTTCCGTGCGTTTATCGGGCTTAGAGCCATGTTCCAAAGCGCTGATAGAGGCAGGAGTTAAAAGATGCTTCATCGGAGTCGGAGAACCTGACGATTTTGTGAAATGTGAAGGTGCTAGGATGATGGAGGAGGCTGGTATCGAAGTCATCTGGACCAAAGGGCTGGAAGAACAATGCCTGAAAGTCGCTAGAATGGGCCGTGATGAATAATAAACATATATGTAATAAGAGCTGCAGTCTCATCGCGGCAATGATTGAGGTGGACAAAATGATAATATTTGATATTGGTACAATTATACTTCAACGTCGATTGGGACTGCTTCATACGTGGATTTGGTAGCGGAATCCTGGCCGATGACTTCTTTTCCCTCCCAGAACCTAGGTAGCTGGTCTCCTGGGATGAACAGCCTTTCTACACCTTCTTCCGTGATGACACACATTCGAATAACTCCTCCCGAGGAACCATCTCGAGACATTGCGAGTGCGAGTGCTACATCGAAGATTAGACAATGGTTATGATAGATCCCGAGGTCCACTTACTGTTTTTGACGAAATTGACACACTCCTCTTTACCCCAACCTTCCTGATAGGTAGCATCGCAGTACCCATATACGTACGTTGATCCGGAGCCTAACAGGAGGGAGGTAAAGATGAGCCATTCGTGCATCGTAATTATGACGGATTCAAGAGGACTCACCCCCAATAGCCCAAGGTTGACGGAAGAGTCCTCCGCCTAGTGGGATGTTATATACGCTTGGACCAACTTCTTTATCCCATCCAGCTACAATGATACCAGCTGATAAAGCATCCTTGTTTTCATAGCATATTTTTTGGAATAGCGCAGCTGCTGTATGCACTGCAGGTGGTGAACCAAATTGCTGTCTGTTGGAAAGGCATGAGTGTCCCACAGACCGAAAGGCAAACTAAACGAGATCTCCTCACGTGTACATCTGTAGATAGTAGTGGACTATGTCCGCTACGGCCTGAAATAATGAGTAGGTGAGCAATGCCGAGATGGCTAGTGGTCTCTACTGACTTGTGTGTCCGCGGCTGAACCGGAACGACAGCAATATACCCGATCGTGAACATGAGTGAGCTTATCAGTTACTCGATTTGCCTAACAAGATGCAGTGGTTAATGGACATGCCCATCAATCGCGCTAATGTCACTTACAATGTAACTCCCTGTGGTCGTCCTTGAATCAGCACCAATAATGACACCATCCTTGAACTGGACAGCCATAATAGAAGTCCCCAGATTGACTTCTCCTGATTTGAGTCTACTGATGTCGACGGTGTCCATGGTGTGATGTTGGTAGATTGCAAATAAGGGAGGCGACGCGTTACCCTAAATGCGATTACGCGTCGCAGTCGAAATTCCAACTTTCACTCTGCTTTCACGACAAAACCATGGCACAGGGATTGGCTACAGCTTATAAGGAACTTCAACAGGCGTTCAACTCAAAGACGCCGGATATAAACAAATGTGGCCAATTACTTGGGAAACTAAAGGTGAGTGAGGGGTCATGGATTTCTCGACCGTGTCACTCAATATTCTTACAGATAGGTCTCATTGAATCTGGATTACTATTTCCTCAGGGCAATCAGAATCTAGACGACTTGGCTGTGACGCGTAAGTGACATGTCCCGGTTCATTGACGGAGTGATTGATGATCTCTCTGCCACAGGTGACATCCTTGAGATGGGTGCACTCTGGAGCGTCAGAAGCAAAGATATCCCATCCTTTGACAGATACTTTGCTCAGCTTCAAACTTTCTATGTTGACTACAAGTTCGTAACTCCAGTGTCATGTCAAGTTTGAAGATAACTTATGCTTCCCTCTAGCTCTGTCCTTCCATCCTCCCCGCGCGAGTATTCCATCCAGGGTCTCAACCTCATTCGCCTCCTCACTCAGAACCGGATAGCAGACTTTCATACAACACTGGAGTCACTTCCCGCTGAAGCACTTCACGACAATCAATTCATAAAGCATCCCGTAAACTTGGAACGGTGGCTAATGGAGGGGAGTTACTCTAAGGTCTGGGCAGCAAGGGAAGGTGCTCCAGCGGAAGAATACAAGTTCTTTGTTGATAGTCTAATGGGCACTATCCGGTGAGGATGTCATGACGCCTTTGACTGTCTTGTGTGGTTGACTTCTGAGCACCTTGCAGAAACGAGATCGCTAGTTGTGAAGAAGCAGCATATGAGAGCCTGCCCGTACGAGATGCAGCAGCTTTATTATTCTTCCAATCACATGTGGAGCTGGATCAGTTTGCTCGACAGGTATCTCATATTGTCTACTTTTCCAATTCGCCCTCTGAGTTATATCATCTTTGCAACATCTAGCGTGGATGGCAAATTAATCCATCCACCGAAACCATCGTCTTCGCGAAGAAAGGGGAGGAGAAGATAGAACTTCCCAAACAAAAATTGATCACAGCAGCCCTACATTACGCCAGGGAACTCGAGCAGATTGTATAGATGTTATGGAATTCAAACTTTGACTTCGACTGTATTAATTCACAGTATTTTGGGCACCAATTAATCCTTCGAAAGAAACAACAAAGGATGGGTTCATCCAGGTTTTCATACTTTTTGAAATCTATGCCTCTGCCATCTCGATTTCATTCTCCACGGCCTCTTCCATGGCCAACTCAGTTGTAACGCCCACCTCTTCTACTTCTGGATCCTCCGCACCTTCAACAGCTTCACCACCCACACCCTTGAATTTCTGATCTTCCGACGTCAACGTCAAATTCGTCTGATGGTACGAACTTGTTTCAGTTTTCGTGACCTCCCTGATAGCCATAGTGGCATAGGCCGCAGTTCCTAGCTGAAGCTCCATTTTGAGGGCCATGAACTTTCCATCAGGTTCAGTGGGAGGTAGCGTGAAACCGAGAAGTTGATCCTCATCCGACTGAGCCAGGGCAATATCGGGATCAGTGTAGCGAATGATTGACCAGGAGAGATGAGTTGGAAGGTGAAGCATATGACGATAAGATCCGAGGAGAGAGTAATCTCTGCAAAAGGCGTCGGTTAGCGTATTAGGATGACTTAAGGGTACAAGTTTTATATAGGTGTGCTCACCTGTGAGTATGAACCAAATTGTCTGGATCTAATCCATCCAGTCTCAAAAACTCCTTGTACCGCTCTCCGAGTTCTCCACCAGGATATGCAACATCCCGTCCTGGTAATGGCATAATCACATCGAATATAGTGTAGTCCTTCAAATCCTCTTCTTTTAATACTTTGATGTTTGGAGGGACGTATTTGCCTTTCTTCTTCGGCGGTGGTGCAGGTGCGTTCTTGTCATATACTAGATCACCGACGATCGGTTTAGATGCACCATGAAGTCTAATCCGCTCCGATACGATGGCATTCCATACATAGGATTGATATGCGTGAACATACATGAGCCTCAGGTTTCGAGGGATCTTCAAAGAAAGTCATTAGTACATGGTCACCAATAAATAAAGACCAACATACGGTATTCAGAGCTCCCATAATGTTTTGTGCTTCCCCTCCTTGCCTATCAAAGAATTCCAAAATAGATCTCTCTGCCACTGCTCTTCGAGGTATGAGCTCCAATGCAGCTTGAAGATCACCCCTCTCTAACCAAGCTCGGCGTCCTGCTTCCGCTTCTGAGTATTCGCCTGGACGTGGACGTAAGAGGAGGGATATTGCTTGAGCCCAGTCAGACTTCAGAAGTGCGAGGCCTATGGTATGCGTAGGTATTGATGATGTTCCGAATCGTTGCATTCCTATTTCAAAGGCATACCAACGAATAAGCTGAAATCTAACCTAAGACCGTTGAGGTAGATTACTAACCATAATAGTTGATGAACCCATTGTCTTTCATACTTTGCATCGCTCGGTTGATGGTGTCCTCTGAATCCGCCTTGATATTTCTGTGAATCAAAGTTAAGCACTAAACGAGAACGGAGTTCTTACAAAGTACTTACCGAAGGGTAATGACGAATGCATTACCCTTTAACATGCCTAGGTCCAACGAGGACCTGGCGTACGTCATGTCACCAACCCTCACTCCCCTTTCACCTCTCTCAGACATAACCTGCTCAACCGTCCTTCGACCCGCATACTGCGCATTGACAAATTGCCACACTTCTTCAATAGTTTTTGGACCCCTCTTGAGAGAAACACGTTGAGTTGTAACGCCACGCTTGTCTTTTGTACCTGCTACAGCGAGGTCTTTGACGGCTATACGAAGTAAGCGGGAGATATGAGCAAGAGCATCTTGAGTATCTCGATTTGTCTTTTGGAGTGTGAAATGTATCCAAGGAGGCGGTTTATCATCTGTTGCATCTGAGATGCCCATGCACGCCTATTAGTTTTGCTATGATTTTGCAAAGAGAAAGAACGCACTTCGGTTCGAGCGGTCACCACCGCGACTTCTCCCTCTTCCTCCCCTCCCTCCTCGATCGCTACCACTTGCTCTCGAGTTCCCAGCACCGCCTTTAGGTGCCCACTTTATTAGAATCCGACTCCCCTCTTCACCTTCTTTTACATCTTCAGCTCGGGTTTCGAGTTTGCCCGCGAAGAGCTCTCGAATGACCTGATGAAATTGTGTTCGCGATTCTTTGGATGTAATAGGCTGAACATATTGATATCAAAGTTAGTGACAACCGTGGTGATGTACGATTTGATGACATACTGACTTCTGATATTACTTTACGGTTATCTTCTCGTTGGGATTTTCCTCCTCGTCCTCCACCTCGTCCGCCTCTTCCTCGATCTTTCCCTCGCCCACCACGCTTTCCTCTTCCACCGCGAGATGTACTTGCCTCCACTTCTTTCGCGGGTTCAGAATCCATAGGCATCTCGGCCTCATCGGCTGGTGCATCTGGAGCGGGTTCATCCCCCTCCTTATCAGCTGGAGCGCTACCAGCAGGCAAGCCGGAATCAGAAGCTACCGGAGGTTCTGGACCTTCTAAGAAAATTGCCTTGAGTTGTTCGATGCAAGTTGGTGATAAATATGGCGATAGCTTGGGTATGAACGAATCTGACCACTGTCTCCCCTCTACCTCAGTAGTGGATGCTGATTCAGGGTGAGTCTCTGTTGAGCTTTCGGCGACTTTCTGAGATTCGGGGTCTTCATTTGCTACCTCAGATGGAATCGCCTCAGGTTGCGCTTTTGATGGTATTCCGGCGGCCGGGTTTGGTTTGCCGATGTCCTTTAGCCTTACGACTTCACCATTCAAATCAACTTCAAACACTAGGAAGTCTGTGAACCTGAGAAGCATGCAAGTTAGTCTTTGTCATTAATTGAATGAATGTAAAACAGACCGTTGTTTGATAATCCCAGAAATGGATGGTACGTCCTTTCCGATATACTCAGATATTCCAACATCGATTTCTCGGGTAAAACGTTGACCATCTTCCGTTACTCCAGGAGAGGTGATTCCTAGAAGTGAAAGACTGGATGGAAGTAGTCCAGAGGTATCGTATAGTGGTGTCTTTTCGGCAGGTTGAAATTTGGAGTCGTTCCCGTCATTAGATTCCGTAACTGGAGTACCATCTTCTTTTGTTAATTTTATTCTTTTACTAGAAGGCTCTTCAAGGTCGTCGTGTGCCCTGTCGTTACCATGCTTCAAGTCTGCAGAATCGACTTCCATCGAAGGAAATGAGTTCATTTCATGACGACGAAACGGAGTTACGTCATCCATCGGCCGTTAAAAAAAGTCTCAGGGAAATGGCGTTGAGTCTGAGAATTTGTTTGGGACAGGGACCTCCTTGTATCAATCAATCTCGATTTTCCGGACCATGATCGCAACCAAGACGTATGGAACGCGTGTTTCGGGGCACTCTAACCCCGCTGCGATAGCTCTACTTGAGCTAATGGAAAGAAAGCGGACGAATCTTTGTGTTAGTGTTGATGTGACGAAGAAGGAAAGCTTATTGAGAATAGTAGATGCTGCTGGACCGAGTGTCTGCCTAGTCAAGGTAAGACTCATTTGCTGGAGGTTCACGCGTTGGACGCTGAAGTCTGTAGACCTTTAGACTCATATCGATATTGTAGAAGACTTTGATGAGGATCTTGTGGATCAGCTCGCTGAGCTTAGCAAGAAACATGACTTTATGATCTTTGAGGATAGGAAATTCGCTGACATAGGTAAGAATGTCGTACTGATGAATTTCATAAACTTAACCCTTTCATAGGAAACACGGTGGTTCTTCAATACTCTCGAGGAGTTCATCGCATAGCAAGTTGGTCACATATTACGAATGCTCATCCTGTACCTGGTCCCGGAATTGTCAAAGGTCTTGCATCCGTCGGTTTACCATTGGGTCGCGGACTGTTGCTTTTGGCCGAAATGAGCTCGGCTGGATGTTTGGCCACGGGAACTTACACCGCTCAAGCAATCGAAATGGCTCGTGAAAACCGGGACTTTGTGATCGGATTCATTGCAATGAAACGGCCACAACCAGCTTCTGCAGAAGAGGATTTCCTCATTTTGACACCCGGAGTTGGATTAGATGCGAAAGGTGATAACATGGGACAACAATACAAATCTCCTCGAGAAGTCATATTCCGGAATGGGAGTGATGTGATTATTGTTGGGAGGGGAATATATGGAAAGGGAGAAGGAGCCGAATCCGATGTGATTCGACGAGAGGCTGAACGGTATCGAGTTGAGGGATGGAACGCATATGAAGAGAGACTTGGACAGTAATGATATTTTGAAATGAAATGTTTTAATGTTTGCAGCGGACTTCAGGGTGTGATATATCCGCTAAACCCAACCTGGTCGAAAAGGAAGCAACGCCCCCTCTTCAAAGACTTGCAACGAACGCGCACGACAGGCAACGACCCACCACTTTTTTCCCTTGATCGATTAACATCCTCCTTGTAACACTTTTTGAAAAGCCACGCAATGCAGCGTCAACCCTCTCGTCAGCAATTACAAACACAGCTTGGTCAAGGCCAGCAACACCAGCAACAGCAGCCAAGTCCTACAGGCAGCAATAAGGATGGAGACTACGTGTATTTCCAGAGATCTACTAATGGTTTCTCAAAGGATGCTCTCCCAAAGGCAACCGCTGCTAAACTCAAGCTGGAACACTACTACAAGGTGGCAGTCGAAAGTGCAATTGAGAGAAACAAGAGGTATGAACCCCTTCCCCGCATCTTTTTCACTAAAACCCGGCGCAGTTCACTCAAAAAAATCTGACAGACGTGTCGAACTCGAGAATAAGCTGGCTGCAGACACATTGACGTCCAATGAACGTAAACTACTACAACTCCAAAATTTGGGCAAGCAGGAATCAACCTTCTTGCGCCTGCGACGGACCAAACTCGGGTTAGATGACTTCAGAACCGTGAAAGTCATTGGCAAGGGTGCTTTTGGAGAGGTGGGTTGCTAGGCTCCTGATCACCGCATTCCCCGATCTCAAGATCACCATTACGGTATCCAGGTCCGCTTGGTGCAAAAGACTGATACAGGGAAGATCTATGCCATGAAGACACTCCAGAAGAGTGAAATGTTAAAGCGAGATCAGGTATGCCCCTGTACGCGCTCACACCGGCATCTATCGTTCCCTGACCCGGAAATCTCTAGTTGGCTCACGTCAGAGCTGAACGTGACGTTCTAGCAGAATCCAACTCGGAATGGGTGGTACAATTGTATTATTCCTTCCAGGATTCACAATATCTCTACTTGATCATGGAATTCTTGCCAGGAGGTGATCTCATGACCATGTTGATCAAGTACGATACCTTCTCGGAGGATGTTACCAGATTCTACATCGCCGAATGCGTGCTGGCTATTGAAGCCGTGCACAAGATGGGCTTTATTCATCGGTAGGTTATCTATCTTTCCAATCCGATATTGGTCATAATTGATCATGTTCCTCGATCTTCCAGGGATATCAAACCCGACAACATCCTGATTGACAAAAACGGCCATATCAAACTCTCCGACTTTGGTCTATCTACTGGTTTCCATAAGCAGCATGATTCAGCATACTACCAGCGTTTGCTCGACTCTGCAAATGGCGTGACACCTCAGAACAACGCAGGTCGGAATAGTGTGATGGTTAACGCCATCCACCTTACCATGACAAGCAAAGACGCCATTGCAACATGGAAGGCAAATCGACGAAAGCTGGTACGATAATGTGTAATTCACACTGATGTGTCACTGACAATTAGTCAATATTGTGCAGGCTTATTCAACTGTCGGAACTCCTGATTATATCGCACCGGAAATCTTCCTCTTGCAAGGTTACGGAAATGAGTGTGATTGGTGGTCTCTAGGTGCCATCATGTTCGAATGTCTCGTCGGGTATCCTCCTTTCTGCTCTGAGAGCACTCACGAAACGTACAAGAAGATCATTGATTGGCCGACACATCTTCAGTTCCCAGATGATGTCCATTTGTCGAGGGAGTCTGAGGACTTGGTTCGAAAGTGAGTTGTATCCACTGCTCTAATTTGAAAAGTGGCTTATCCCTTCGCCTAGATTGATTACATCTCAGGATAAACGTCTCAATGTAGAGCAGATCAAGAAGCATCCCTTCTTCTACGGTGTAGACTGGAGCAGTATCCGTGAAATCGATGCACCTTTCGTACCCCACTTGCGATCCGTGACAGACACATCGTACTTCCCAACAGACGAACTCGCAACAGTACCAGATCAACCAGCCGGAGCAGATACATCAGGTGCCAACAAAGATCTTGCTTTCCTCGGGTGCGTACATTGGTGCATTTCCTACCTTTCTCAACTGACACTACTTGATGATTCATCAGATATACATTCAAGCGGTTCACAATCAACAGCAAAGCCTTCTAAAAGCATATTTCAGCTGCAGAACCGCAGCAGGTTCTGCGTGTCCGAAGTTTTTTTTTTCTCACTACTTCAATCTTTTATACGTTCTCATCAATCATATCCTTTTGGTTATCCATTCACTAAATTTTTTCATTCAAAGGTCTCTGAAGGTCTGTATGTAGATGGCTCTGCCTACTCCCTTGTTGTCTTCCTGTTTCTCTCCTAAAGCTACATCTCGCATCCCATATACAATGAATCTGTCTCTGCAACTTCTAGTGGTTATATTAGGACAATCCTTGTATCATGGAAAATTAGCGAGTAACATACCTTGAAAGCCTTCAAACCGCCCTCACTAGACCCTTCTTCAAACTCTTCAATGTCGTGAAATATCTTCTAAGATGCTTCACCAGAGCATCTACATCCCACCATATACCATTCCTCTGACCTACTTCTGACGTCAATCCACAAGCGCTCGAATGCCAAATGTTACCACCAAATCCAAGGAAAATATCGTTACCACCTGTCATCTTGACAAAGAACTCCGCGGTCTTGAACACGTCCGTAACCAGTGACGTGCCAAAGTGAAGGGTCTCCAAATTTTTGAGACCTGTAAGATCAGGCATTTTCGATTGGATAGATTGGAATGAGCTCATGTCGAGATAGAGACTGAGATAGATGAGGTTAGGGCAGCGTTCAGCGAATGTTGAAAAGATAGAGAGTGGCATAGTGGAGGAAATCATATCGGGAACAACAAGCGGATCGGAGCAGAGTTCGAGATGATCGATTTGAGGCCATGAGTCAAGAAGTTCGCGAACGTCTTCTGGAGTGAAATCGAGAGGGAGATTATGTGAGATGTGAAAACGGCGGAGTTTTCGACATTTGAGAAGAGGACGGAGGTGACCAAAGCTGAGGCGTTTGTTTTTGAGTTCAGCATAAGAAGCGGCAGGAGTTGTTGTGGATGGTTGTGTTGTTTGATCGGTAGATGCCGCGGCGCCATCGACAGCTGCGGCGGGACCGTCTGTGGTGGCGGCAGGAGTAGGAGTGGCCTCTCCATCATCCGCGGGCTGTTCTTCTGTAGAAGATGACGCAGAAGAATCTTCTGCCTTGTGGTAATGGTTGAGACCAAGCCATACAAGATCCGGGAGTGCGGTGGCTAGAGCCTCCAGGAATGTTTTGAGTTCCTCTGGATCTATGGGTTTCTGTAGCGTACTGATGCCCACTTTGATTAACTTTGGAGGCCGATGCGGATTTTGGAAAAGTTTGATTCCTTCTGCCAACGTCGTGTCCAGGCGGATGTACTCCACGTTTTTGAACCATCCCTCCTGGAACTGGACGTGTACCCCATATAGATCCACATCCTGTGCTGCATCGTTTCTGTCAACCCCTTTGATGATAGTTAATGACTCGTGGCTTCCGAGTGCCTTGACAATTTTTTCAGTGTAGTAGCAATGGGGTAACTCCATTCCTTTGAGTTTGGGGAAGCTGTCGATGAGGTTAACGACATCTTGTTCCAAGTTGACCGCTGTAGTTCGGAAATCCAATAACAGATGGCTGAGTATGTTAGATTCTCCACAGATGATCGGTAGTTGTCGCAGGAAGAATTGGACTCGATCCGTCTTGACTAATGGTCCTTTGCAGATGACTTCCAGAGTTTTGGTAGTGGTGGACATGAGGATTGGAATGAGATTCATAGCATCTTCATCGGGATCGAATGAGAATGTCCAGGAGAGCTTTTCCAGATTAGGGAAAAGACGGCGGTTGACTGGACAGTAGAGGATCATATGAAGTATTACTGAACGCCCTAACCCTACACCATCTTCTCCGCCATGATTGTGCTCGAGAACTTTGACTCGCCTAGTCAACTCCAGCGCATGGAGCCACGCTTCCTTGGTAGGAAGCTCGCTTAGCACGTCTTCATGTTGGCTCTATCGAGGTTCCACAAGGTACTTAATATACGACCAAGACAAGTCACTGATATTTATACTTACCAGCTCAGAGTTGTATTCCACTGTGAGAGGCGACAATATCTTCGCGAGATGTCGCAGAGATGGCACAGCATACCAGATAAGATCCAACGCAGGGCCATTCCACGTTTTACATATCCTCGCAGCCGTACATCGAGTCCTATCGTCGGTGAATTCCAGTATTCGAGTTATGAGCTTTGGAGACTCAAGCGCCGGATGCATGGTGCGAGTCAGGAGGTGGAAGGTACTCTATGTCGCCTCCTACTATGGAACGCCGGTCATGGTGGCAAAATAGAATCGAAGCTAAGTACTGCGATGATTCTGTCTTCAAGTGCCCGCGAGATGCGAAGCAAGACCAACTCACCTTGGCTTGGAGCTAACCTGGGTGTCGGTGTTTGATGAGGGTGTTGGTAAGTGAATAACAAACTCTCATTTGCAACGGGGGTCATGTGACTACATGAAATCGCCGATACGGCCATCGTAGTGGTGCAGGCGCACCTTCTACGGATTTCGTCGTACGCGATTTTTTGGGTGTACAGCGAGATAGTTTACAACAGGACTTCAAAAATGGAGATCAGAGAAAAAAGAAAGAGGTGAACAGAGATTTACATGTGATTTTTTTTCTTCGAATCAGTGTAGGACGCGAGGCACAATGGAGAAAGAAAAAGGTGAATGGAGTTTTGGGGTCAGTCAGTAGTGGAGGACACGAGGGACGTTTAAAGTATACGTTTGTAGTATGCATTGTAGCTTCCGCCTTTTCTTCGTCGTCTATGACGTCGTAAGTGCCGTAGAATTCCTCTCTTGTTTTGGTCATTGCTTCGTCCATCCAGAGTCGCCATGTCGTAAATAGTTCTCAGCTCCCAATCTTGGTCGTTCATTCCCTTACGCATAACGAAGGTTCTATTGTTTCACTAATTAATGTCAAACTTTTGACAGGCACTGATTTCGGCTTAGGCATCTTATGCCTTACTCGGCAGTGTAGTTGATCGCCATATGCTCTTTATTTCTTTGTTCATGAGAAAAGCTTTACACCTTTTATCACTGCACAAACAGCTTTGAGCACTTGAAATGAAAGCGTCAAAACCGACGCAGTCATTTCTCGTTTCTTTTCATCAACGGAAGACATTATGGAAAACGGCAAGATGTAACTGGTCCAACCAACATCGCCGTATTCAATGAAGGCAAAAATCTCTAATGAGATCAATTATCGAACACAAGATTTGAGAAAGATTGAGAACGTCCTCGGGTTGTGATTGAGGAGTTGTTGCTGAAACGGAAAATACTGAAACAACAAATGATGCTCCATATTATGACATTGACTTAAAAAGCAAGGGCTGCACGGAATACGATCCAATTACCCCTAGCGAACCAATCGCGGTAACATGAGTGACGACATTCCTCATAGGAGACCTAGCACAATCCCAAAATTCATTATTGGTCCATAGGGGTGTGACCAAAAGTGACCATGAAACAAGTACCATTCGCCCCCCATAAAACCCTCTCTACTACTACGTGCACATGTGAGGGTGATAGCAATCTTGCACAACCGCTATATACATCAAGAAATCGGAGAGATGGAGGAGCTCAAGAAAGAAACACAACGCGTGAACTGACGTATCGCTATCGGAAATAGATACAAGAAGCTCATGGTAGTGTATCTGGCATTGCATTATCAAGAAGTAGTATGGTGGTATGGCGTTGCCTGCATCATACTTGCCGTGAAGAAAGAGGGCTCAAATCCACACATTTTACTCTACTCCGCGCCATCCGTCATATCTACTTCTGCCTCCGAACCGTCATCATCTTCTTCTTCATCCACGAGAACAAGGGCCCAACCACCAAAGGACCAAGATTTAATTTCTGGCCCATGCTGAGGTCCAAATCATTTGCGCATGAAAGAGATCTGGTTCCCCAAGTGGTCTGGATGCTTATCTCCGTTCTTCGCGTTGCTGCGATAAAGCATACGGTGGGGTATACTGAATTGTCAGTGCATTGTGCCTCACATTTTCAGCAATCAAAGCGCGAGGTCGCAAGCCTCATCCTGGGTTCGGTCGTCACGTCACAAAGGCTGGCGAGCCTGTGCCTGAAAAAGAACTTATCAGCACACTGAGAGCTTGCGAGCCTACGCCCGTCATAATACAACATGGCAGCAATCTTGTTTGGAGGGACAAAATGGGACTAAAAACATGTACTAAGACCCCAAGACTACCAATCCTCTAAGTCATCCTCCATGCTCAAGTCTTCCTTCAGCATGTTATCCAAGTCACCTTTATTAGTCCATCTTATAGGGCCGCAAGTCATTTTATTGAGGTCAAGTTGATGCCGAATGAGGTCGAATTCGAGGTCGTTCGCACACCTGGTAATCTCGGAATCCTTGACCCCCAACCAGATATCGTCAAATGCGAGACGTTTAGCACTGTCAATCAAACAATCCACAGCGAAGTCCACGAGTCCCCCCTGATCGAGGTAGTGTTGCACGGAGGACAGATTGAAGTTATCCGATTTTCCAGAGCGAATATGTCGTTTGATATTGTCAGGTGACGGAATCGAAGATTCTCCTTGAGAGGAAAGGATCGAGATGATAATGCGGAAAACGTTCCGGTAACCCTGTCTGTATGCCTCAGACATAATTTTGCGGAGGTTTGGGGGGATGTAATAGAAGCTAGAAAAATCGGTGATGTCGGACGATATAACAAGACTAGAGTGAATCTTGCGGTCAGAGGGAGCCTCCTTGTAAGCAATATCCATAGCAGCTGAGAACAGGACTTTGTAAGAAGAGGTGGGATTTTTTTCCTGTCATGATCTACTCACATTTAATTAGGTAATACTTCATCCGTTTGGAGAGCCACCCATCAACACATGACCCACAAGTGCAACCGAACTTGTATTGCTTCATAAACTCTTCTTCTGTTATTTCAAGACCCATAGCATGGCGAAGGATGCCTAGCGCCCTAAGTTTTGTTTCTGGGAATCCAGCCCAACAGCTGATCCCCATCATCTGCCGCCAAGTTCTCTCCTGGGATCTTCGTATTTCCTCTAATTCTTCGATACAGCAATCTGATGGTGTTTTCCCGTAAGAGTTTCGAATGTTCAGGTCGCTAGAAGCACCAAGCTCTAACAAAGTGCGGATTGCCTGAACATGCCCACACATGCCTGCCATATGAAGTGGGGTTGCCCCAATGGGATCTTGGGCATGGATAGCTGCAGGGGAAACTTCATGAGCATCTCTGATCATGGCCACCACTCTTCCTATCGACGACGGGCTTCTTTCCTTGTCGCTAAGGATTGCCCAGTTCAAAGGGAAGTCGCTTTGGCATATTTTCCCCGTCATGACGGGATCATGCGAGAATTGACTATCGTCTCTTGGTTCATCCGATATATCGAGGGAGCGAGATGGGTGAGATGGGTCACAAGAGAACGCAAGCCATGATGTTCGACCTAGGCGTCGGAAGCCGTTCTGCAGAGAGGAACTGCTTTTAGCATTGAGCACCCTCCCATGAATGACACGTACTTTGTGGAAAAAACTCGTCCGTCTGGCTTGACTTGACGGGTCCATACTAAGCGTTTGATCCTCTATGTCAGATGGATCTGGGGACACCGGCTCGCAATATACAATGTCAACATCATTCACGTAGTCGAGATCCACGAGGGCTTTGAGCACGCGTGAACCAATACCGCGACTTCGATACTGATGCAGCAATAAGATACAGTATGAGGGCTGATTTCAAGAAACAACAGTGTTTGAAAGGAGTGCTTACCTGCTCCTCAATGAATATGTTCGATATGTAAACAATCTTTCCTCGATTCACCTCCTCTTGCCAGCACCCAGATCCTTTATGATACTCGTCCATCAGAAGTCTGGAGTGTACGAAGCCAAGCTTGTCGAAGCAAGCACGCGAGAAGCGTCTGGTTTCCCCTCTACACCCCAAGATGTCGTAGAACTCTTCTTTGCAGGCTCTTCTGTCGATGCGATATGCCTTGATAGAGCCAACATACTGGGATGATCCATCATCGGCTCTCAGCCCCACAGTGCCTTGGAGAGTTTGAATACATCCGGGATCATCAACATCCTGTTTACGCCTGAATGAGACTGAAATGTTGAGATCCATGACTGGGAGAAGACTGCGAATAGGTCGGGGCAGATTGGGGCGAGATAATATTTGTGAAGAGTAAGAACTGAACGGCAATCCCTTTCGAAGCATGTCTTTTATGATATAGCCATCGACCCTATAACCCGCACGGGCTTTTGAACACTGGCACGTGGAGAGGCAAGACAAACTGTGATGGAAGAGGTCCTTAATCTTGGGCACCGGGCGGAATATGTGATTGGTACCAGCACATTGCCTTTCTGTCTTCTGATTACTTAGTACTTACGTTTCGGTGTAAGAAACGGCGTCTGCCATGTGTGGGAAGTTGGCGGAATGATCGGTACCGTCGAAAGATTATCGTACGTCATTGGGTTTTGCTCGACGAATATCTGATGAACCCGCAACGGTGTTTTGGTCATATGGTCACCATTGATACCAAACTAGCTTGCGATGTATGCAGGCCCAGGTGTTTGCAAAGGCGAAGAACTCTGATGACATCAGGTTCAAATCCTCAATCTTGCGGGAGGTACAATACAAGCCAACAAGTGATCTTAGGCGCCGCACACCAGGCTCCGTTTCTAATTTGGAGTATCTAAACAAGATCCGATAAATGCATAGTGGGCGCCGACAAATTACCTTTGGGGCCAATTTGGTCCAAAGGATGCCTCTGAAAGAATGAAAACCAAACAACCGGCAAATAAAAGAGATCATTGACATGAATTATTACGAATCTTTAAAGTAACCATATGAAATCTACGTTAAAAGACGACATTACAGCGACCTCGTTCGGAGGCCAGGGCGGACCTGAGAGCAATTGTCAGAATCTTGTGAACAAATCTGGATATGTGGCCACTTACCAGTTCGAGAAAGATGGGGAGAAGTTCTGGGATTGCCTTCAGCTCAGGAGGTTGAATTACTGCTTCTGGGTTTTTCTTCACCTTTCTCTGAGAAGGCGTGGACTGACTTGACGGTGTCCGAGCGTGGGACAGTGGCGTGCGGGGAAGGGGCTTGGATGAAGTGTTTCCTGACGATCCCGATGAAAGTTGGTGTAAAGCATCCAGAGCAGTAGGTCGGCGAACTTGATTACGGGAATCATTATGGCCAGGTTGAACCTGGTCGTGATGCGTCATTGAGCGTTGAGGAGCTCTGTGATGCTGGTGATGATGATAACCTGCATCATGAGGCGAAGGAGGTAATGGAGTGGAGGTAGCAGATGCTTGACGCCGTATATGTCTGCTAGGGACGTCTTTTGGAGGAGGTGGTGGTGGTAAATCATCATGGGTATTATCAGAATTTTTGAGTCTGGGGCTGGTTTCGTCAAAGACGGATGTGCTGGAAGTGTGATGTGTGTGATTTTCATCGTCTTCACTCTCGGTTGTCTCCTCTTCTGAGCTGTCGGTATAGTACTCGCCAGAACTGTTCGAGTCTTCGTCACTTTCATCCTCCTCCGCTAATTCGTTGGCGTCCCCTTCCACCAGCTCGCCAAAGCTGAGCTCTGACACCACTCCGTCAACCAAAGCTTGAGCCGCTTCTTGCTCCGCTTGAGTTGCACCGCTGCCCCTCCCGCTTCCAAACTTTCTACGTACTTTCTCCTCATGCGCCACCTTGAGTTTGTAGTGATATAATGCTACGGCATCGACTTCTTTCATGATATCCCCACGCTCCTTTCCGGTGTGTGGCAACATGAACTCCAGACTGACCTGGCTTCCCAGTCCTTCGCGGACAAATGTGATAAAAAGTTCGACCCATTTCATGAGGCTGTCAAAGAGGCCTTCTCCTTTCGACTGAACATTGTGTACGAAGCGATAGAACGATTGCTCATGTCGTTCAACAAGGGCAATGAATCTCTGTACCGTCTTGGTAGGATCATCAAGGTCCACTGAATAGAGTGTGTTCAGTTTCTGACCCACAAGAGGGGAATAGCCAACTTACTTTGATCGACTTGTTCCACTGTCTTGATGAGATCGTTGATAAAATTCTGTAGGTCTCCGAGGGAGTCCGCAATATTCGCAGCTTTGTATACTTGCGCAAGCGGCGCATAGAATAATGTGATAATGTCTTTAAGCAGTTCAGCGGTTGTACCCTGATAATCGTTGAGCGTTATAGAAATGGAAGAACCAATCATCTCTCTTACCTCATGTATAAGAGCTATCAGCTGCTCCAAGTCCCTGAGCTTGCCATATAATCTCATCAACACCCCCAGATCTTCATACAGCCATCCTTCTTCATCTTGCGGCCCGTCATCGGAATCTGAATCGTGACCTTGTCGAGATCTCACATACTCAGCATGGGCCCTACTTGCTCTGGCAATTCTTTGCAGCTGCGCTCGGTTAAGGACAGGAGCTTCGGACGATCGCATGATAACCGTGATCAGATTGCACTTCTCTTCGACTATATGAACCCAGTCAGATCTAACAATGATAAATACGTATAGAAATAACATACCTGCGTCCATACGATATATTGCCTGGATCTCTCTAGGTGCATTAACGAATTGGCGGATTTTCTCGCACAACACCGGATCCTCGATCTTATCAGAAACCAACTCGATGTCTTCCTGTACGGCTTTACTTTCCTCATAGAGTGAGCTCGTAAACATCCTGCGAAGAATGTGTGAGGATTTCAACATTTGTCATCTGGCAGTGATCTTACCGTTGGAGCAAACTTTTCCCTCCGAATGGTTGAGCAGTGAACAAGTCGAGAATTCCTAAGAAAGCGAAGTTTAAAACCGTAACATGGCATTCAATTGGTGATTTGCCTACCTCGAATCATTGCCACAGGATTACTGATTTTCAGTATCCCCTTCATCATGAAATATGGCATCATCCCATGTACGCGTTTCAGGCTAGCAAACGTTTCGGATGCATTGTCAGTTGCAATGAAATGGTGGAACAGTGTCGAGGCCGACCTATGCAGGAGTAACGTTGGAAAAAAATCACGGGATAGCACGAAAAGGCACGGGACTCACGTTATGCGGCCCCATTCTAGCACAGCGTGATAATCTGAAGGGAGATCCTTTGCTTCTGGCGTGGTTCTGATGGTGGAAAATACATGCGTAAGGCCATCTTTGAACAAATTGTCAACGAAACTGGCAGTCAAATATTTGAATATTGTTACGCACTTTGACCAAGCAGATCACCTTTGACATTCTTTATTGCATCCCTTAGCTTCTCCACTCTATCTTTGACCTCTTGGTCAAACTTGGCCTTTCCTTCCTCCCTAAGACGATCAGCATCCTCCCTTCGCCTAGCATCTTCTAGCTCTTCAGCCGTCAACTTGATTGGATTTGCGGTCAAAAAGCTCCTGAGAACAGGAGAGGACGCAATTACTTGAGATGTTAATAGGCTATTAAGATACGCGCGAAGAGTCAGACGGTTCTTTTCGCGAGCCAACCCATACTGATGGATGATGCTGGTTGTCGATTGATTGGACACGGAAGGAGCGATCGGAAGGGAATCGGTAGAGCCCGGCTGAGACTGTTGTGTGCTGGATGGTGTCAAATAGCCTGATAGAATCCCTTGAGAAGATGGTGTCGCTATAGTGGTGCGATCTTTGGCCGGTGGAGGCCGAATCTCTTCCTCCGGATGGGCTTTGCGCAACTATGCATATTCGTATCAATATCAGCAAGATCACATGCAATGGTAGTAATCCAACCAATACTGACCTCGTCAGCTAATGTCTTGAAATCTCCAGCTCGCCTTGCCACATATATGTCCTCGAAACCTGTTTTGCGTGTGCGAATGATGAATTCATCATGTGTCCGAGTTCGAACGTGACGCTTCTCCGAGATACTTCGAACCCCAATGACATTGACTTCAAACTTGTCTTTCTTCCGAGTTCTCCTCTTTTTTGCCAGCGTTTCTAGACGATCGAGGTCTCGCTGATTGAGCCTGACGACTTCTTCTGGCTCTGTCAACTTGACAGCCGATCCCATCAAGAATGCCATTTGCTTTTCCAGCTTTTGCAGCAACTTCTTCTTAGTGACTTCTTCAACATCTATTTGAGGATTTTCTGTATCGAACACTGTTGCTGCAGCAATGTTCTTTGCGAGCAGCGAATCGATGAACGGCTGCAATTTCTGCGGAAAGAAGTTCTTGGGAGCTGAAGATAGAAACGGAAACGTGAGGACGAATTGACGAAAGAAGAATCGGGTGAATAAGAGATCCCGTGGAGTGGGGTCATCCTTGGGTGGTGGATTGAATGGGGGACCAAGGTATGACAGAACCGAGACCGAAGGATTCGACGGTACGGTAGACAAGAGACGCAACTCCTTCTCGAATTGGAGAGAAACCAATGTCTTCTTGAGATAATGTGCACGGAGTGGCGTGAGGTCTGAAGAATTGTCTGCTTGAGACTGCTCCGAGATTGACAAGGTTCGCGTTGTTTCTGTTAGTGAGGGAACTTGACCCTCTGCTGCGGCCATGGTAATAGGAGGTAATGAATGGACTATGGATCTGCACAAGTTATTTAGCTTTGAGAAGAGGCTGTTGGTCAATACGTAAACCACTCACACAGTATATTAGTGCCACGGTCACCAAACGGAGTCCGACGCGCAGACTAGTGGTGAGCCGAGATGAGAAACTCCCAAGAGATTCTGCCGAGGCGATGTTCGCCCTAAATACGTTATATAGCGTATGGCTATGACACTGCGCGCGTGGTGCTAGCCAGATACAACTCTCGATGATGCTGATAGAATAAATCAGAAATAGAAACAGATCATGACTGTGGTCCGAAACAAAACTGGACGGCCGACGTCATCGAGTACCCACACCACGGCGCGTCATGCCCCTGAATGAATGGCCTCGTCACGTAAAACCAATGATCATTTGCAAGGAATGTAATTGTGTGCCTTGCGCAACGATAAATACAACCTAAATACCAGACGTGTGTGGTATCGGTGAATACATTGTTGTAAGGAATGAAAGAGTGAAGAAATGACAAAATAGTGTGCTAGGTAGCTAGGAAAAGAAAGATATTCCGCCATTCGTTGAATCTTCATGCCGAAGTGGTGGCGATGGCTGAGGTCGTAGTTGCTGTCATCGTCGTAGCTGGTTCCTCAGATGTAGACTCTGTGAATATGGGTCCCCCGGTGGTAGCTGTGAGTGTAGTAGCAATAGCCGATTTGGTGGGTTTAGCAGTGCTCCTGATCTGAACGACCGGACTAAGCCAGGTATCCCAATCTGCTTCCACCTTTGGGTCACCAGTAATCTTCAATGCCTTCATGACAAGATACGTGAGTAAATCAACATATAGAGCAAAACCACTCAATGCCCACCTTCAATAGGATATGATAATCTCCATCGGGGACTATTTTGCCATTTTGTAAAGCAGGAGAATCCCAAGGAAAAGTGTTGTATCCGTTGCTAGTACCGTCACCATTGGAGTTTCTCCCTTGGAATACGAAATTGGCTAGAGTGCCGACTTTCTTCCCTTCGTGGGCCTTGCTGTCTACAGTCGTGGTGTTCCCCGCCTCCACTAGGTCGAAGTAGACATCAGCAGATCCAGCGGCCAAACGGTATACCACAAAAGGGAAGTCATCCCCTACAAAGCTGTAGGCAGTTGTTCCATTTTGTGTCTCTCCATCCTTGCCTAGGATTATAGGTAAGGGATGGGAGAAGTCTGTAGCAAGATCAACGTACAGTCACTGTTCAGCGAGCTGCAAATGACACTTACAAAAGTCGGTATCATCAATAATCTTCAAGTCCTTCACGGATGCAGCAACTCCGAGGTAAGAAACTACGAGTGATTCCTTCTTGCTGGTAATCTTGACATGACCACTATAAACAGGGAACGCTTTCGGGTCTACACCTTGTGGGGGAGTAAACTTGACCACAAATTGGCTAGTAGAACCTGGAGCAACGCGAATAGTCTGGTGACTCGATGTCATGGTAGCATAGTTGGTACTGAGAGGCAAGGGAGCGGGTATCGGCAAGATACCCTTCAGCGTGTCGACCGTGCCGACAGGTTCATGAGTAATCGCTATATTGATAAGCATGATCAGGAATATTCTGTAGGTGATGGTTTGCAATGAAATAACGCACTGTAGACCTGAACCGTTTCTTCGTGATTCGTGACCTTGATAGTGTGTTCCAGATGTGCGTGAGCAGTATCGTTCAACAGAAGCTCCGCTGGCTCGACAACCGTCTTATAGTGAACAGCGTTGTGCACGTTGATTAAACCCGAGCCTGTTTGTGCAAGTGTCTGGTTTGGTTCGCCATCGGTTTTTGAGGAAGGTACTGCAGCGGAAGTGGACTGGAAGATACCCCGAGCGCCGACATAAATGCTTCTCTTCTTTCCTTTAGCTTCGAGTAGCAACGCTGCAGATCCTGCGAAAAATGGAGTAGCCATCGATGTTCCAGACTGAATCGCATCTATAAGTAAAAATAAAGCCGTCAAATATCAAACTCAAGGAATTTGACTCGATGACTCACAGGATCCGAGAGGAACAGGAATGGTCGAGAGAATGTTACCTCCCGGCGCACCAAGAGATGGCTTGAACCAGAGATCATTTAAGGGCCCAAAGGTGCTGAAATCGCTCATCAATCCGCCCTTGGGACTGGTAATTGCCTTGGTTGCACCGCTTTGTGGGAACGAGATGTGCACGGTGCGGTTGGCAACAAATTCGTTGACGAGATAGATGCCATCGGCCTGCGTGATGATGGCAGCTGGGAATTTTCCAACATCAATACCGCCAGAAACACCATTAGTGTTACTATATGTATTCATCAGCTTGGTTCATTCATGAGTCTAAGCAAAACCTCAACTCACTCATATATCAACGCCGCTTTCGCGCCTTTAGCCTGAATGTTGGCAATCTTGTCGGTAAACTTGCAAGTACCACGTTTGACGATAACAAGGTATTGTGATAAGTCCGGAGTGTCTTCCGGAAGTGGGGAACAGGCATCATTAGCAATCGAGGTATTCGTTGATGTAGCATAAATGGGTAGTGAGCCATTGATATTGAGAGGCTTGAACGACCCATATCCAATTGGTTCGTGTCCGTTATCCAGTACCACCGTCTGGACAATAAACTGAGTGCTAGGGTAGATAAAGCGTGTAAGCGACTTGGTAAGGAGAAATAGATGGAAAACGTACTTCTCTATAGAAGCAACGCTAATTGCATCTTGGGCACTGCTGGGAGAGGATCCATACCAGGCGCCAAATCGACCATTATTACCAGCGGCAATCGCAACAATCCGACCTTTGGCCGCAATACGAGAGGCAACGACGGAAGTGATAGCAGAACTCCATCCTTGAGCTCCTCCCAGTGAAAGGTTGAGAACATCATTCCCGTCTTGATATGCCTTAATCAAAGCCTCAACGAGTACATCATCTCCAACACCCCCCTTGCAGCCGAATACGCGATATGCTCCTAGCTGAGCTTCTGGAGCTACACCACTGAAGTTGTATTGCTTGTCAATACTAGCACCGATGATACTATATCGAAAAGGTCAACTTTCGATTCATTCATGCCTCTCGTAAATGAATGCTTACCCAGCTACGTGTGTTCCATGACCCGCACATTGATCAAGTGGATCATCGTCCGGAACAGCACCGAGCCCTCCTTGATATTTGTCGCCTACGAAATCATATCCTCCGTAAACTTTGAAGTCTTTACCGAACCCGCCTCCAAGGGTAGGATGGGTATAATCGATACCAGTATCAATGACTGCGACCTTGATACCCTTGCCCGTAAATCCTTCTGCGTGAAGTTTGTCCACACCAGTCATTCTGTGTGTGGAAAAGGTATCCGAGGGTAGTTTCGAGTCCGAATTGCCCTGGGGAATGTAGAACTCCATTGGTTCGGGACGGGGGTGGATATAGACAGGGTGGATAGCCTTAACACCTTCGATCTCAGCCAATTTAGTAAGATCCGCTTCCGACTTGAGGGGTTTATTCAGTATCACCAGCTACCCAAAATCAGAAAGTAGTAGCTTACAGTCATTTTGACCGAGGCACCAACAAAGACTTCGGCGTCATTGTACTCCTTGGTAGTCTCCCAAGAAGCTGCGCGTTTCCGAAGTCCCTTGTAAAGAGCGTCATGAGGCTAACATCATTCTGGAATCAGTGAAACATATTTGAGCGCGAGGTGAAATATTCTTACCGAGTAAGCTCTCTTCGAAGCTGAGCTCCCGCGAAGTAAGCTAGGCTGTTCAAGCTCAACGATGTATGTATCAGGAACGACCTGGACGGACGAAACACGACGTATAGTTGAAAGATCCACAGCAGCCGAAACTACTGGTGATAATGCCGCAATGGCAGTGGCAGCGACGGTGAATGGTCGCATGAT
>WSUA01000050.1:0-16834 GCA_019633455.1 Tulasnella sp. 419 | reverse complement strand
AAGTGATGAGAGAGCATGATCCACCGCGCCTATGACCCACATTGGGATTTGGAAACAAACTGCATGGCAAATTGTCCTCAAAATAGCTTGCCCTACTATTCCGCGTGGATGGTATCTCGCTTAGATAGCAAGGCAGCACAGTCGGATTAATACGGTGTCTCTAGAAGCATTCTGACGACTGAGATAGATAGAGGTTAGCTGCCGATCGGAAAGAGTAACGTAGACTTACAGTTGGTCGATAGAGAGCAGCGTATAGAGAACCGGTTAAGCATCTCCGTTCAAATGGTTACCCAGCTGCTACAACTGCAATGCAGATGCGATCCTTCTTGAAATCACGTGTGTCTGTTGCTTTATTGAGTTCATCTGATGCCGTGTTGAGCATAAATGGTAAGTTATGTCACGACTGTCTGCGAAAGAAAGTAAGATGACCACCAACCATTATGGTACAGCTTTACGACAGTCTCGTTAGGCGACGGTGGTGCATGTAGGTAATCAAAGTGCCACCAGATAAACCAAGTTCGATCCACATGGAGGTGTGAGATCGACCCACGTCGTTTAGTACGTACGTGTCACCATTTGAGGCCTTTGAGCAAAAGCAAGTAAGAGTGACTCATCTAATTATCATTCAGGATTGTTCAGTAAATTTAGTAAAAGGCCTGATTCCGGAGCAAATACCAACTTACAGTTTCCTCGTGAACATTCATGAATGACGTACTGGCATCCTATTCAAGATACCCCTATTCACCCATTCCCAGCAGATATAATATCCTGGTCTTAGATATTGATTCCATATAAGTTGTCACCGATCGGATGAATTGGGATCGTGATGGAAATTGCTAGAAAAAAGATGTTTGTAGTTTAGCGAAAACGGAGAAGTTTGTTTACTCTCCTCGAAGACATCACAAATCTACTAACCCTGAATGAAAAACTCCCTAAAGCACAACAACCACATAAGGCGATATCGTACATCTAGTCACAAATCCATTCATCATGTCCTATGCGGACGCGTGGAATTTACAACGGAAGGGTCCCGTTTATAGTGGGCCGGTAACCATTGTCGTGGACGGGCTTCACGAAGAACTGGTTGAAATACACGAGGGGATGATGTTGGATGATGACTGTATAGAAGAGCTCACGTTGGATATGTCCACGGTCATTCAAGACATTCGTTTCGATAGAGAAAGCTGGGCGGGTGGTGAGAGACCAACACTGGAAGACGCCGAAGAATGGAAAGACGCCCTTGCAATGGAACTCGATCAGGTATGCTATTACGTCCATACCTTGTGTTTCGGATTATAATGTGCCTCTCCTTGATACGCATAGCCTTCTGAGCTTTATGGTCCCGAGTCTCGCCTGGTGGTGGTCGATACCAATGTTCTCATTTCCCTACTTCCACTATGCAAATCACTTGTCCAAATAGTGAACTCATCTCCTGCATTGAACATTACGGTCATCATACCTGGGATTGTCATACAGGAACTGGATGGTCTGAAAACATCGCGTAAAATCAATATCGCTACTAGGGCAGACGGTACTCAGAAGCACGTGGAGGTGTCCAAATTAGCCCGGGAAGCCAATAACTGGTTATTACAGAAAATGAAGGAAGGGTGCAGATGCATTAGGGTGCAAAAGGAAACTGACACGCCAAGAAGACCCAGTTGGAAGGTCAATCGGTCTGGGGTGAGTAAATCTCGTTTGCCCCGTGTCAAATCTCATGTGCAATGAACCCTCCTGTGCTCCGCAGTTGACCAATGACGATCTCATATTGGAGTGCACGAAGTTCTTCGCGGCTTGGTATGATATCACATCTGGTGAGAGACCGTGCATACTGTCTTATCTCCCCTGAGGCTAAATGGATTCGCAGCAAACGTCATGATTCTCACTAATGACAAGAACTTGGCGCTCAAAGCGCTAACAGAAGGTACGCCATGTTTCTGTATTTCAGGCTCATCAATTCATTATTACTGCTCAGGGATTCGTGTTCTTTCACCTGGACCTGGCTCAAAGACAGAGGACCTCATATCTGAGATATACCTTCACGCCCTCCCGCCCAACGCACTAATTCCCAATGCAAGCACAGCTAAAACCGCGCCACCCCTGTCTCATGGTAGCTGGTCTACTTCGTCAGCGCAATTGGATCATGGCGCTTCCGGAGTAATTCACATTCCAAGTAAGAATGCTCAGATCGATAACAAGATAACGGGGGGAACTTTGTCGTCATCAATCGATCATAGGGCATTGGAACAGGAGCCACCTCAACGATATGCTACCGAAGCAACTGTTCCTGGTGATGGAGCCCATCCGTTATCGATTCTTCAGTACCAAGTATTTGAATACTTGAAACGGGTTTTACCTAATGTCATACTGGAAAACATACAACGTGCACAAAATCGCCAAAAGAGCAGCGAATTCAGTATCTGGAGAAACGGAAGGCTGGAACACATTGAATTACCACAGGGAGAGGAGTGGAGGAATTGGACATTGAAGGAATGTATTCTCTGGTTGGGCAGGGTTTCGCCGACAACTCCCACAGACAGGGCGTCATATGCAGCTTCGATGAACAAGCTCGCTGAGTTTGTCACGCCAGTAGGACAGAAAGGAGGTCGAAGAGGAGAGCTATGGGGAAGAGGAGATTGGAACGGAGTAGTTGAAACGCTGAGGGGATTTTGCGCTGCACAAGACATGGATGAACTGTCACGAGCTGTGGAAGAGGCATTTGTCAACGGATTGCGATACCAGCGATAGCGATGCCGGACGCGCGTATGGTGTGGCACTGTCAAAAAACCCCATAGGCCGGCGTTTCCATCGTATTCGAGGTGTATGAGTAGATTACTGTACATAATTGACAAAACTCGGGACTGCGCTGAAGCTGCTGCGGGGATGGCGCCCGAGAGTGAGCAAAATTTCATTACATAATCTGAAACCCGAAGGCTTGGCGCCCTGTTTCGATTCTGGCTGTGAGGTTCCTCTTTTTGTTTTTCATTCCCCCCCAACGACTGGGGTGTTCGGATTTTTTCACTACCTTTCCTTCCTTTCATTAACGATGGCCAGAAAAACATCGGCCATCCTTCTGACGCTGTTGGGTCTTTTCCTATTGGGAACGGTCATCGTTCTGTCGACAACAAAGTCATATCTTCGCATTGACGACTTGGCTTACATTCAAGATGCCGAGGTTGCTCCCAACTCGACAGCCAAGGCAGTTGAGCGTATTCCCCGTATCCTTCATCAGACATGGAAGACAGACGTATTACCAGAACGTTGGAGAGAGCCATCAAAGCATTGCAGAGAGTTGATGCCAGACTAGTAAGTCGTCTTGCAAATCCATGGTACTTTGGTCTGATAGTCACCTCAAACAGTGAGTATATGCTATGGACTGATGAAATGGCTAGAGAGCTCATCAAGGAGCACTATCCATGGTTCTTATCCACTTATGATGGTTATGGTTTCAACATTCAACGAGCCGACGCCATTCGTTACTTTGTCCTCCACCGCTACGGTGGAGTCTACATGGACCTCGACATTGGATGCATTCGTTCAATCGATCCTCTCCTTAAATACGACGTTATCCTCCCCAAGACCATTCCCGTTGGTGTCTCCAACGACCTCATGTTTGCTGCCAAAGGCCATCCTTTTATGGAGCAAACCATCAGGGGCTTGATCACTTTTGATCACAACTGGATCCTCAACTACCCGACCGTCATGTTCTCAACGGGTCCAATGTTCTTGTCCGCCGAATACGGACTCTACACTGCCTCTCATCCTCCTACCCCAAGCAACCCAGGAGGCGACATTCGCATCCTACCCAAGTCACTCTACGGCAAGAATGCCAAACCAGGAGAAGCCCCTAACTCCTTCTTTGAGCATTATTATGGTAGTAGTTGGCACGAGGATGACGCTTGGCTTTGGACCTTCCTTGGAGTATGGGGGACAAGGCTCATGTATGTGGCTTCGGTGTTCTTGGTAATCGCCGTGGTCAGGCTCTACTGGACGAAGCGCAAGGGTCATGGAGCAGGTCGCAGGAGACGCTTGATGTTCGGAAGATACGAAGTCGTCCTCCCCCGTTTCCACTACGGCCGAGATGGAGCGCAGCTTGATTTGGGACCTTATTCCCTCGTTGCACCTCATGGCGCATCATCCCCGACGTCATCCTCCCTCCCTTCACCAACATCCGAAAGTGTCCCCAGGTTCCCAATTGTTCCAGTCCCCTTCGATGTCAACCCACCCTCTCCTACCCTCTCCACTATCTCCACTTCTTCCAATGAGTCCCGTGCACTAGATGCTTTCCGACGTGCAGGCTCATGGGTCATGAACGTCCCACACATGTTTATGTCCGCTCGCTCTTCATCAACTTCTACCGACGTCGTCGATGATCGCAAAAAGTCACGAAGGCGAAGCGCCCGAGACATCATGTTCTTCCTTCCTGCCATCTTCACCCCATCCTCCGCTACATCAACACCCGCTACTGAATCCCTTTCCCTACATCCTACCCGAAGAAGCTCTGGCTCCCCAACACCTTTACGCCATCGTGTAGATGATGAAGAAGCTGGGGAATCAGTCAGTCTTTTAGCCGCCTCTGCGGTAGCTGACAGTGCAAGCGCAGCCACCTCCCGAGCAGCCTCGAGGAGATCCTCCTTCAACATACCTCGTTCGTCGCCATCCCCACCTCCTTACTCGATACGTTCAAAATCTCCCGCACCCGCTACTCGATATGGTTCATGATGACCGCAGGGCGGTCAAGAGACTTAACACACGATAATGACCTTCGCCCATCTTCCGCTACTCAATTCCTGGGTTTATTGCTTGGCTATTGTATCTCCCATCTCGTGACTTTTCTTGCATGAACGATAATCCCGTTTTGGTGGTTTGAGATCCCCCTGATCTATGTCATCGCGGACGCTTTTTCTTCGTTAGTCTTTAGATATACCCGCCCCAACTTTTAAAATCTTTTCTCTATTATACTCCATTCCGTTTATCATGTTTTCTGGTGGCATTTGTGTGGAATAAAAATTCTCCTAAAACGCAATGTGGACTAACGTTCTTGATAAGCTTGGAACTTTTGCCCTTCACCCGTGCCTTGTTCTGCGCGTGATCGCTCCCCGATCATATGCCCCATAAGGCCAAGCTTGCGCTACTAGCCTTGAAATATCATGGCTTCTAATGAGATCATGGACGGTGAGCATATATGCAGTTCATCGAGATGGTGGTGCTGATAGTAAAATAGTGGATGAATCAGTGTTACATCAGGAGTCAATCGCCGTTCACAGGCAATCCCTCCATCCATTCCGAATATTGATTGATGACAAAGACATTGTGCGTTATACCATTTCTAGGTAAAAGCCGTTACTAAGTATATACCAATTAATCCGTAGAGTGGCACTCGAGTTGGTATTCGTAATGCATTCACGAGAATAGAAGAGATCAGTCGGCAAGCAGAAGCAATAGTTGAGCACGAGAAGATATATGGTATGTGCTGGTGACACATGTTGGATTTTCCACCACTAATGGAACAGCATGTGAACATTGAGGCCGAATTCGACGAATGTACAAGGTCTTACGTGAGAAGTTCCGCTTCCAATGGTTCCTTTATGAGCAAGAGAAGATCATTTACAAGGCTCTCAATAAAGAGGATGTCGTTGTTGTTTTTCCAACTGGATCGTAGGTGTCTACATTACTTACAGACTATCTATGTTTCTTACGCGGGTTATTCTTAGAGGGAAATCATTATGCTTTCAACTTCCTGCGATTCTCGATACTGGTATTACTGTCGTGGTTGCACCTCTGATAGCGTTGATCATTGACCAAATCGAGTCGTTGACAAGACGCGCCATTGGAGCTGTAACGTTATTCTCGGAACAGTCGTTCACAGAGCAAGCAAGAACTAAGGAACTGCTACTATCGGGTCGTGTAAGATTCCTCTACATGACCCCGGAAAAGATCACTCGCGACGACGCACGGTCCACTCTGACGCAGATCAAGAACACCGTTGGCCTCGCACGCATTGTTATTGATGAAGCACATCTAATATCCTCCTGGGGTCATGCATTCAGGCCAGAAGTGAGTTATATTGTATCTCTCAGTGACCCTCTGTTGAACTTGTTTCATAGTATCGTCAGCTGGGAGAACTACGTCGCGACTTTCCTGACGTTCCATTCATGGCCTTAACAGCAACTGCTACAATGGCGATTGTTCAAGATATCAAAGCGCAACTCCGCATCCCTGATGCATCCGTATTCATGGAAGCTCCTAATCAGGGGAACTTAATCCACACTGTTCGTCTCAAGGAGAACAATACGGATGTTGTTGACGATATCGTGGAACTTCTAACCATGTCTCCTCCCCAATCCTCAATAAACGCGTCCTCCAAAGGGATAGTCTATTGTCGCCAAATCAGCACATGCGAATCAGTCGCGAAGCTGATCTCCCAACGCTTCGCTGTACGCGGTAAAGTCGCGCACTTCCATAGTCAAATGTCCAAAGCGGAGAAGGAGGCCATTATACGTTCGTTTCAAAGAGAAGACATCAGCAGCTGTCAAATCATTGTCGCTACTGTAGGTATTTTGTTCCTCGGATCCTGCTTTTCCGTGACGAACTGAATATACACAGACTGCATTTGGAATGGGAATCGACAAGAGCTCGGTTCGCTTTGTCATTCATGTTGATCCCCCGGAGTCATTGCTTGCATACGTGCAAGAATCTGGACGTGCAGGCCGCGATGGGAGGATGGCTATCTCAATTCTATGTGAGTCCTCTTGACACACATCAGGACTATGGTCTACAATCTTGCAACAGACTACCGTGCAGGTGACATTTTCAGGAAGCTTGCGTGGGCAACCAAAGAAGGAAACAAGGAACTGATCGAAGAAATCCACAAGATGCACCAATATTGCACCAATTTCACAACCTGCCGCCGCCAACTACTCCTAGATTACTTTGGTCAAGATTCAGCCCAATATTACCCTGAAAACTGCCACAAGACGTGCGATAACTGTCAAAGTCCCGGTGAAGTAATCGACTGGACAGACATAGCCCAACATTTTGCTTGGGAAGCAAGGAACTATGTCCTTCAACAATCATACCCGTCATCGAACCGGGCCGGCAACGCTAATGTAAGTTTATTCCGTGGGGCAATCAAGGGAACACTCGTTGAATGAGATTTTAGCAGTCCGCTGATCGCCCACCACCAAATCCAACTGTACGAGTTGTAGTCAATCATTTCCTCCGGCTGGCAAAGAAAAATGATTGGATATTGCCGCCGTTCGAGTCACATCAAGATATCCCGATTTCATTGCTAGAAGAATTGTGTTGTCGATTAGCGGTGAGGCGTATACTGGGA
Source organism: Tulasnella sp. 419 (assembly GCA_019633455.1). Classification (NCBI taxonomy): domain Eukaryota; kingdom Fungi; phylum Basidiomycota; class Agaricomycetes; order Cantharellales; family Tulasnellaceae; genus Tulasnella; species Tulasnella sp. 419. The sequence goes on along the minus strand of WSUA01000050.1, from coordinate 9,501 downwards.
ATGGGAGTGCGGGAGACATCTCGGGGAGGTGGTCACAACGTCCACAACTTCTATGTTCAGGTAATACTTACGCTTCGGTCATGGGTATCTAAGAAGCCTGACATCTGCCAATAATCCTAAGCTGGGCAATCCCCAAGCATTCTTAGATTTTCTACGAAGTGAAGAACGTCTCAAGCTAGCCCTTTCACCGGGGAAGAGGTCAAAGTATCTCCTCGTTCCTTGGGAGATTAAGGAGCCTAGGACGGAAGCCGAATCGCGCTCTATGACATCGACACCATCGTCAAGCCCAATACACCATGGATCGCCCAACTCAGATCTGGGTGAGGGTCAGATAGAGGAGGAATTACATACATATCATCCGTGGAGCAGGGCTCATCGCTTACAGTCAATGATGGAGAGGAACATTGGCCACCGCTCTACCTTAGCCAATCAACGCAAACCAAAAAAATTGTACAGAGCTCTGATTGATGATTCTGTGTCAGCCGTCGAGGATTCGCAGGTCGAAGAATCAGACGACGAAGAGGAGCTATATTCTGAGAATGGACTGTAGGCATGCATTAATCATTGTATTTAGATGTACAATCTATGCAACCTTTTTACGAGAGGGAATGACCACTGCAGGCGTAGTCTTGATAGAGAAATCGGCGCGCCTCAACAATAGCACGACCATGAATAGTCCCATTGAAACGGCAGCGACCGTGATGGGTTTTTGGAAGTGTGCTTTTGTGCTGACACGGTAGACAATCTATCCAAGGCATCAGTCATCCATTCTCTTCACAAAGTTCAGAAGCGAGCACATACGTAAATCATTCCTGCATGCTTGTCAGTCGCACCTGATTTCTTGAAGGTAACGGCTGGACGGCCGACGGTATCCAGATAAGTGATGTGTGTACTACGTTCAGTGACATCCACGGGGAACGGGGGAAGGATCTCCACAATTTCGGCACCCTCGGGTAGGATGACCTTCACCTCAACATCATCAAATGCGGTGTCGGGCAGGGAAGTCAGGAAAGGTATGCCAAAGACCACCTTGTCATCTTGGTAAACAGCCCATTCCTCAAGAGGCATGTCATAACCCACGGTGAAGCTGTAGTTCCAACCACCAAGTAAGGGATAGCGAGGCTTCATCTCGAGTATAGACCATCTCTCGAGCGGGTTGACTTTGGTACCTTTGACTGGTGCGCGGCGCTGAGGTGCGGGTCGGAAGCGAGAAGTGGAGACATTGCCAATGGTATCATAGTAGTAAGGATCGCGAATTCCAGATGGGAGATGGAGGACCATACTGTCCACGATATGTGGCTTTGCATAGTTTGCCATCATCCGCTGTTTAGAATGCTCAATGCGGGAGAAATGACCCTTGAGCCTAAAAGTGACTACATTCAGATTCATCGAGCTCGCCTTGACAATGACATACTTACCGTGCTCCATCGTTTTTCAGCCAGATATCATCCTGTACATTGACATTATTACCCCAGTGACTGATTTCAACCGCTCGTCTCAGTTTTGGTACAGTCAACACGGGCATATCATAAGTGTAATGAACAGATACTATCTCTTGTGTGTTCTGCTGGAAATCCATGTTGGAGGAAGGAGGGACGTTGCGGTAAGGTCCATACGAGATGGTCAATCCAGACTTGGAGACTCCAGATGTCTTTCCATCTTCAGTGTACTTTTTGAGACTCTCAGGAGTTGAGTAAGACGTGATTTGCTCGGTCGGTGCACTGCGGCGCAGCCGTGAGTTTATTTTGCTCATAGTTAAGTGTGTTTAAGTCTTACCGGAATTTTGTTCTCTGGAGTGTAGTAGGATACGGGGTAAGGACGTAGGCACCCGAGCTGTAGACCAATTGCTGGGAGTCGCTCTGCTTGATGGTGGCGGGTAAAGGTGTAGTTGCATGAGATTGAATGGTGTTGACAATGAGAGTGGCAGTTTCGTCTACCGCCAGCGGTTTTGGAAGTTCAACATGGTAAAGCCATACATGACTGTAGTAGCAGTAAGTATTGTGTGTCATCATATTCGTATGATTCCACTCACTTTCTGGGTGTAAACCCGTAGGACTTGGCCTCCAGAGAAGTCTCTGCACCTTTCACTTTAATCTTTGCATCCATCCATGTTGTCCTGGAAGCATCCTCTTCTGATAAAGCGAAGTAATATTTATCAGAGTCCTTTTGCAAGCTCTTGATTTGGTATGTTGTTGTGATTCGAGTCGTGGATCCTGCCAGATCCACAGTCCGTACAATAGCCGTATTTTCAAAGACAGCTGAATTAGGAGGTAAAGAGGCACTGGCAAGAGTAGAAAGAGCGAGAAGAGGGATAGAGAGGAGCGCGCGCCATGGACGGACCATTTGGGCAAAGTAATTTGAGAAACGCGAAAGACCACGTCGACGACAAGTTGAGATTGAGACGAAACCCTGTAACAAATAAAGACAATAGCATGTTTGGACACTGACCTATTTTCGACCACTCTCAAAGTGATAACTACATTATGTTGCGAAGTGGCTCTCAAATTAGCCAGCGAATTTCCCAGGCACTGCGGCTAGAAGCTCAACTGGCGAGACAAGCCCATGGTGCTGCCACTAAATTAGGCAACGCCGATAAGAAAGCTGGCGCTTCCTTCACCATGAAACAGAAAGGAAAGCCATATGCAGACAAGCCGGTGGCCAAAGGGAAAGAGAAGAAGAGCACCGGAGACAGCGGGTAAGAATTTCCAGCGCGTTTCGAATTTGCGTTATCGCTAACAAGCATTGCAGATCACAGCAATCCGCACCTTTCACGGCGCGCACGCGCTATGCACTAAAGAACAGACCCGACGTCACCGAAAATCACGAACTCCCTTCTCGCCGCCCTTTTGGTGTTATCCAACAAATTAAACCGCTGCTGAAAGAAGGAAAGCTGCCTGATGCAATAGAAATGGTTAAAAAATCGCCATTATCTTCCCAAAATGTTGTTGTCTGGGCCATTCTGATCCAACGAGCCTTGGATGAGAACAAGCGCGAGCTTGCTTGGTCATTATGGAATGACGTGAGTTATCATTGGCTGCTCTAGCACACAAGTATCAGAAGGGCTGATAATATACATACATTACAGATGAAAAAGAGGGGATTCAGCCCATCTATTCGGACGTATGCTGCCTTTTTCTCTGGCTTCGCTCTTCTGGCAAAGTCCTCAAAAGAGGTCTTGACAGTCAAGCAGCTGCAGCGTCTGGCCAGTGTATGGGAGCAATATGAGGAGCATATTGCCGAACTCAAGTCAGCCGGACACAACTCTCATGACCCCACCGTCTCCTACGTCTCTCCTTATAACACATACTTCAGTATTCTCGCCGCTACCGGTCAACATGAACGCATGCTTGATCTACTGTCGGAGATGGATAAGGATGGGCCGTTCGCCCCTGACTTCAGGGTGTACACAACCGTTGTGGCTGCTATTAGTAAACGAGAAGTCGTCTCTAATGGCAATAAGCTCGTCAAGGACCCGGATGTAGTGCAGGCAGAAAACGCTTCTGTGATCAAAGCACTATGGAACGACATGGAGGATGCCACGACACGCAAGAACCCAAAATATCGATTGCAAATTGATTCCTTTGCTCTCGCCAGCGTTCTTCGCGGACTGATGAAAGGTGGCTCAGAGGATCGGGTGATGGCCCTGCAATTAGTACAGCAGTATGTCAACCTCGACATACCTGACGGAAACTTGCAACTTCCAAAGGATTCAAAACCCACCAAAACTCCTACCGCCAAAGGTGAAATCCAGCCAACTCGTTATTTATTGGAAATCACAATGGAGCTCCTCTCTACGATGGGTCCGACGTACCTTTCTTCATGCCTCAACTTCGCTCAAAAGATACAATCCACGCCAGAACTCAGGGACATCGCCGATCGCCGAGCGTTCGAATATGCATTGGATGCTTGTGTCCACCTTGCATCCAACGAACAAGCAGTATCTCCGATAGGCACAGACATGACACCATCGCAACAAGCCCTTTCCATCCTGAAGTGGCTTGTGTCAGAGTCGTTCAAGGATCCAGATAGTGCATCAACTCACCCACTGTATCCTCAGAGGGACACCTACAACCGCGTACTCCTTGCTGCATGGAGGTGCAAGGATCTCGAGGCTGCGTTTGAAACCTTCGAGATCATGACAGGATTCACGCGTCAGCAGTTCCAATTCTCGATCAGGACCAAGGCAGAAGAACCTGGTCTTGAGAGGATCACTTCTACAAAATCGAAGAAAAATATTGTTGATCCGGATGCTCAGAGTCTTGGCTATCTGTTCAGAACTGCGAGGGCGGTAGGTAAACGAGGAGCAGAAAAGACTATGTACAGTATTTTCGAGCATTACGGTGGCAATCACTTCTTCCCATCTCGCTACTCTAGCCCATCAGAGAAACATCGGTCGACGTATTACGAATATGTGCTGGCAGACACCATGCAAGAAACTCTCATGGAAATTCTATCCGAACCAATGACGAAGAACCAGCGCGAGGTGCTGAGAAGTGCGTTGGAGAAACTGAAAGGTATCAAGCAAAACCTGAAGCGGCACGCGGACACGATGGAGAGGGATGTGTCCTTGAGTAGGGCGAAGCATCTAGGGACTCGGACCAGGCATGTATGATCAGGATGGCGTCTAGATTTAAATCTGTTTTCGTATACGCTATGAACATTTTGTACGTTAACATAAAGTGCCTACAATAGGAGGGCTAATGCAGACCGACGTGTATTGGCCTGCGTGTTAACGTCACCTTCATGCCTCATCTTTAACGATATAGCCTGGACAAGATGACCACACACAACGCAAATGCACCTGCGAACACAAAGAAGACGTTGCCTTCTCCTTTCCTTCTCTCTCCTTCACCAGGTCGAGACAACCAGTCTCTCAAGGGAAGAAATCCAACCCCGACCACAAAGTTAGTCACCCAACCAAGTGAGAGAGCAGTGGATGACAGTGGAGATGACGCATAAAATGGCACCAGTTCACCAATAAGGACATAAGGCACCGGACCAAGGCCGATGGCGAACGAGCCGACAAAGGTCAGGATTCCGATGCTGCTTAAAAGAGGGGTCCCAGTGTTGAGGCCAACGGCAAGTGCCACCGTAGAAACCAGTGTTCCTAACATGGACCCAAACTTGAAGAACAAAGGTTCACCTAAGGTCAGGGATGATGGAAGAATCAAATACTCACCAGAAGCTTCCGACGACCGAGCCGCTGGGTTATTGGTCAATGAGCACGGTCCGCGATTCAAGTAGAATAAATGTGGGAGAAGCGTTACGTACTTCGATAAGGGTGATAGCTGGGAACGTCATTAACGCATTGAGTACCGCAATTCCTAGGGAAATATAACTAGCTGATTCCACCGGTACCACGCGACTCAGAATATCGTTGCTATAGAAGATTACTAGTCGGGGGATTGAATACTCAGCTTCAGTGAAATCGTCGATCTGAGGAGATGTAGGTACCTGCATTGATTCCTGATATCTGCTGACTGAACATCGCAAGTAAAACAGCCGCGACTATAAGTATCGGAAGTGGAAATAGTTGAAAACCATAAATAAAGTATTTAGTGCAAGGAAAGATATTGGCGTACCTGGTTTCCTCAACGCCTCCAATTTGAATAGTTCTGGAATAGTAAGGGGCGCGATATTGGTCTCGGATCTCCTGGATTGAGGTGGCTCATCATCGTTGTTTCTGAGCAAACCCTCTTCTTCCGGGTGAGTGGTGGTACTGGATGCCAAGGTGGGGGAGTCATCTTTCCATAACTTTGACCCAACAGCCTTTGCTTCCTGTTCTCGACCCACAGCGTTCAGCCAGCTCGGTGTGTCTGAAACAGTTGGGCTGAACAAAAGTTGAATAATATTCAAAGCAGCCGATACGAGGAACACGAAGCGCCATCTCTGGGTCCCTGGTGTTGACAGGTAGACACCAACAAGCTGGGCGAGAAGCAATCCAATGACAATGCTCTAAGAAAAGGTCATTGGAGCTTGAGCTTGAGGTGTAATGTGTTCTTGCCAAGTTCTCACCAGCTGATTGAAAACGCCAACTGAACCCTTGACCTTGGGTGGGGCCACCTCTGAAAGATATATAGGGAGTACACAAATTGCAATACCAGCACCAATGCCGATGAGGAACCTATTAACGAAATTTGGGGCACGTGAAGAGTGGCGTCCTGATGGTCAGGGGTTTATGAAAAAAAAACATAGTGATCATCGAACCACCCACCTTCCAAGGGCCAACAGACCGGTATTCCACGCTATGGTCATGATGAGTGATCCGGCACAAATAAGCGAAGCATTGATTTTGATGGCGCCCTTGCGACCGAACCGATGCATGAAACGGCTAGCCACAAGGCTTCCGAGTAACCCTCCTATAGTGAATATAGATGTGATGAGGCCGAAAGTGTTGGTGCTCATAGGTACACATGTCGGTAAGGATAGCGCTCCGGTTGAGCTCGGTGGTTTTGCACAGGTGAGTGCTAGTTGAACCTAAGTAAAAAATAGCTCAATGGGACGATCGGATGTTGATTCAAGCCGAGTGGTGCAAACCTGATTTAAACACGCGATGTGATATCCATAGGAAAATGGAGAGTTGAGAGCCCAGACAAGTGTTCTTAAAAGATATGGGTTTGCGGCGATAGACCTCATCCGTAAGTTGGTGGAAGATGACGACGGTCACCACGATGTAATGAGACTTACTCGGTCGAAACCAACAATGCGTGAGACAATTGCCATTAAAGGAAACATCCCACGCGGGCAGCCCGCCCTTTCATTGGTCATGTGCGCACTTCAGGGTTTAAACCCATTGGTCGGGGTCCGGTGCATTGTTTCACATCACAGGCTCCAGTGTAATGGGTTCAATCGGAAACGATGATGAGGCGGTCGTGGACGTCGTTTAAGACGATACTGAAACGAAAGTTGTTGTGGTTTGATTTGTTTAGTATCGGCTGACTTTAAGAGAGACACAAGGTGTTTTGAAGAGGACGACGGCTCACTGGCGTTGGCTAAAAGGTCAGCCTTTGGATTGTGAGCCAGGTGACCGACACCCGTACTTCTGCCGAATTCCACGGGCTCCCATAAGTGGCATCAAGTTTGCTCTTTTTCTTCTCGAATTTAGTCTCGCTTCCTTTTCGCATTCTCTTTCTCTCTCTTTTTGCCCATCGACGTTCTGCTGGTGTTCTGCACCGTCGACCGTCGCCTCCTCTCTCTGCAGCCTCATATACCTTGCGCTTAGTCGCTCATCGTCACTCTTTTAAACCAAGGAAGCACCCTTCGTTATGAAGCTGTTTGCTACTGCCACTCTTTTTACACTTGCGGCTGCACGCGCATTTGCAGCAACTGCAGACGAATGGCGTTCGCGTTCCATTTACCAGATTATAACAGATAGGTTTGCACTGCCCCAGGGTTCCAAGGTCGATCCTTCAGCGTGCAATCCTCTCGATCAGACTTGGTGCGGGGGAACCTGGAGCAGCATTCGTGAAAACCTGGACTATATTCAGGATATGGGGTTTACTGCCATCTGGATTAGGTAGGAGGGCGTCAACCGGGCTGTCAAAGTTGAAATCTCACTCTTACTCTTCTTTCAGCCCGGTTCATCACAACATCGAGGAACATACTGCGTATGGTGATGCATACCATGGTTACTGGATCGATGATATCTCCAAGTTGAATCCACGTTTCGGAACACCCGATGATCTCAAAGCTCTCGTGAAGGAGCTTCACAGGCGGGACATGTACATCATGGTTGATATCGTCGTCAACAACGTCGTCGCCACCACCACAAAGCCAGATTTCAGCAAGTTCTTTTTCAAAGATGGTGAGCGTGATGGTACCTTTTGTGCACCCTGAGGCTGATCAACATTCATTCTCAGCCGCCGATTATCATCCGTACTGTCCAGTTGAGTATGGTAATCCAGAATCCGAGCAACAATGCTGGATGGGAGATGAGAAAGTCGCACTTGTTGATGTCAACACCGAGAGCGACAAAGTTGTCCAAGCATACAGTACATGGATTACTGACTTCGTCAAGGAGTACGACATTGATGGTCTCCGAATTGATGCTGCCAAACATGTTCGCAAGGACTTCTGGCCTGGATTCTGCGGTGCCGCAGGAGTCTTCTGCATTGGCGAAGTCTTTGGTGACAGCATCGAGTAAGTGCTGAAACGATTTTGCAAATGAACTTTTCATTAACATGTATCATATTACAGCACTGCTGCATCTTATCAAGGTCCACTTGATTCAGTTCTCAACTTCCCAATGTATTCGGCTCTTCGAGAGGCGTTCGCTGTTCCAGGTGATCTCAACATGACCGGTCTCGTTTCGGTATTCGATCAGTCCAAGAAAGCTTTCAGCGATCTCGGCCTTCTTGGTAACTTCCTCGAGAATCACGACTTGCCTCGTTGGTCCAACTTCTCCTCTGATCCTCAGTCCAAGTGGAATGCCATGACCTTCAACTTCATGTCTGATGGTATTCCCATTGTCTACTATGGCCAGGAGCAGGACTTCGTTGGCATTCACGATCCAGTTAACCGTGAGCCATTGTGGCCCAGTGGTTACAACAAGACTGGAACTGTTGAGGTCGCTGCCAAGTTGAACCAGATCCGGAATCATTTGATCGATAAGTCGGATTGGTTGACCCAAAAGGCGGAGATCATTTCCTACTCCAAGGAGTCGCTGTTTTTGGCCAAGGGATATGTCATCACGGTCTTGACAAACGTTGGTTCACCGGTGAGTCCTTTCATTATGATTCAGTTTTCTGAATATCCCCTAATCCTTGATAAACTTGCAGCCGGCGAACGTTAGTGCGTCCATGCTCAACACCGGGTTCCAGCCCTATCAACAGATGATCGATATCTTCACGTGCAAGCCAATTATCGTTGGTTCTCATGGTACATAGAGTTTGTTTTTCTGTTGCCAAGTATAAGACTGATCTCTCGGTTCCGATAGGTTCTCTTTACATTGACTACTTTAAAGGTGGCAAGCCGACCGTTCTTGTACCAGAACCTTACATCCGGGGTACCAAAATCTGCTCCTCCTCCGATGGAACGGCCAATGCCCTTGAATCAAAAGGCAGAGCGAATGGTGCTACCAGACGCTTTGGAACGCCCCGTTTCTTCAGCTCATTCATCCCAGAGACTCTCGTGGGACTTGGAGCTTTGTTCGCCTTCTTAGTTTGGGATGGCGGAAAGATGATGTTGCTATGATCGTCTACAAGTCTTCTGTCGAAGACAGTGCTGGGAAATCCTTCATGATTTCCTGCTTCTGTGGCTCGCTCTCTTTCTTGGAATGATCAGGTCGAATGTCGTCATCAGGATCGTTGTCCACCCTACTCAGGGGATCGGCTTTGTTTTGATATTCCCTTTTGAGCCCTTGATTCTCACGACTTTCACATGGCTTCGTCTTATCAACATTCACGTCTTAATGCAATCGTCACTTTGAGTTATCTTTCTTTTGGCCTGTGCATCCTTATTGACTATACCCATCATCAACCCCGCTACCCTTCGTTCCTCAAA
>WSUA01000005.1:96529-123645 GCA_019633455.1 Tulasnella sp. 419 | reverse complement strand
GCAGATATACTTGTTAAATCCATGCATTAATTCAGTCTATCTGGCGGTTTAGGCCCGAAGATATGATAGTAAGCAATTGCCATTCTGACTATGTAACCCTCATTTAACATCTTTTGGGTACCATCATCCAGGCCGTACGACGATTTTCTCTCCAGAGGGTAAGCTGATATTTCATAGCAATTGCATGCACTTCCGCTGAATTGTTTGGCTTGATCAGGTCGTCTATACCAGAGTACGCCGTAATCAAGTTGATGATCCTAAATTACTCATTTAACCCATGTCTGGATGTTAGTCGAATATGCCATGGAGGCAATCTCTCATGCTGGTACTGTCCTCGGAGTGCTAGCCAAGGATGGTGTTGTCCTTGCCGCCGAGAAGAAGGTGACCGGGAAACTGCTAGATTTATCTATTGCAAAGGAAGGTGGATATGGAGGAAGTGGAGAGAAGATCTTCCTGGTGAACAAGTGCGTCCAAACCCCATTGCAAATGGAATGAAACTAATCCCAGTATTCTAGTAACGTGATAGCTGGAGTAGCTGGTATTACAGCAGACGCAAATTCCTTGATCAACTATGCGCGAACAGCAGCTCAGCGACATCTCTTCTCGTACAATGAAGACATACCCGTTGAACAGCTAGCTCAAATATTATGTGACCTAAAACAAGGATATACGCAGTATGGAGGTTAGCCCAACACCTTAATGACGCACCCCTGTCCCTGACATGCCGCGATCCTGTAGGCTTACGACCATTCGGAGTGTCGCTCCTATATGCTGGTTACGATCCACACTATCGTTTCCAACTGTATCACTCCGACCCCTCAGGGAATTATAGTGGTTGGAAAGCGACCTGCATTGGTGCCAATAACGGCACTGCTCAAAGTCTGTTGAAGCAGGAATACAAAGATGATATGACGGTTGACGATGCTGTCGCACTTGTGATCAAAGTCATGAGCAAGACCATGGACTCCACAACTCTTGGAAGCGAGAAATGTGAGTGACGATTTCTTCTTGTGTTGAATCATTCGCTAAGTAAGTTTCCACTCTCAGTGGAATTCGCCACGATCACATTAGATTCCACCACGAAGCAGCCAAAGGCCAAGATATTCCGGCCAGCTGATGTTGACGCGTTGCTGGCTAAACACGGAATAGCCAAGAAGGATGATGATACAGAAATGAAGTCCTGAAACAAAATGTAATCATAAAGCACGTTCTCTATCAACTGCGCTTTTCTTCGCTACGTGTACCTTTGACTGCGTGATTGACCTTGTCACCCGGGGAGTCGGTCCACACGGCCGAGTCGAAAGACTGCGATCGAAGTTCCGTGGGATGTGGCTGTGCTAAGACTGCGCAATAGTTTTCTAGCTTAAAAGCTCCTGTTAAGCGAGATTGTTCGCCACCACTCATAACATCTTTACATCTTTACATCTTTACATCTTCATGTTGACCAACAATAAAGACACATCCAATCCACCTTCATACGACATTGCTGTGAGCGATGTTGGTGAGTATCATCCCAAGCTTCACCTATGAATCCATGTTCACCATGTTCAACCCCTCTGTTAGCAACATCTAGCGTAGGGTCTCCTCGACAAGGCCCATATCAGCTCTATGCTCAGAGCGATGTCAAGGTTCCACCTCAACCAGAGGCACAGCCACCAGTGTTATATCCAGCAATGGTACCCACTACCCCGCCTTCTCCAGCTGTACCAGGAACCAGAGTATATCATTATCAGAATCCACAAACACTCGAAACGGTAGCATCCCTACTACCACCCGATCACCCGACCATGGTCTGTCTTCAAAGGGGAGGCCACGAGACCAAGACCAAATATGGAATTGTCGGTATCCTGACAGCGATCCTTTGGTTCCCTCTTGGCGTGGGTGTTTGCCTGTTGGACCGAAAGACGACGTGTAGGAGATGTGGTGCAGTACTGCGGGAAGGCCTCTCAACTTGATCATTCAAGTTGATCGAGTCATTTGGAGGGAATTTTGCCACAGGCAATGAGCCGGCGGCATTCCATGGACGTTTCTGCTTTAATTTCTGATCTATGCATTTGTTGTGACGACCCGCGATGTTATATGATTTATTTAGGCACCATGCAGTGTAATAGACACCACTACATTTTGATCACTACATTACATTGCGATTAGATCAGACAAAAGACCCGAAATCCAACCCTGAATTGCACAGCGAGCACTTGACGTATTCGAGCTCCAATCAACATCGGGTGCCTTGGTGACAGAATTGGGGTGAATTCCCGATTGCGGATGGAAAGTCTAGAGAGCGAGAGAGATCATGTGCGAATCGGAAATAAGCGCGAGGGATGTCGCAATACAAGGCGGAATTTGAAAAAACAAAATGGAGAACTAAACCGGACAGAATCCTACATTTAGGGCAGCTTCTTTCCATGTACGCGATTGTTTACTGAACCACTCTGTCAACGATGGGCTTCAACAAGTCCTCTTCATCGTCGCTGGCAACATATTTGCTCAGGAATGATGCCAGTTCATCTCGTCAATTTTATGGCACTATTAAACAGTCCTCCCCAGTGAGGACTGCTTCGACTTCTCCCTGGAGAGAACGTGAACGTCCATCGCGGATATACGATCTCGAGGATGTCACAGATGACGATGATGAGGTGGAAGAGTTGATTGACAGTGAGTTGATACATCTCCTAATATTGCGCAGTTGACTGACCATTTCTCCCTCACCAGTCCCATACGGCCAGCTCATGAGAAACTTTGCTCTCGTTCCAATAGCATCCTTCCTCATGTTGATCCTGTTCGCCTGCTTACTCACCTTCTGTTGGCCACCTCCGCCTCACTCTCACCACGAACCATACCCGTATCATCCTCATTGGCCGGAATTCCTCACCGGATGTGCCGCATGGATCGTATCGTATTCTCTTCGCATACCCATTTTCATATTATCCACCTTTGGCGGCCGATACACCAATGCATTCAGTCTGACAGCATCGGCTACTTTTCATACGGCCATCGAAGAGGGTCTCCGCCTGGCATCCATCATGATTCTTCAGATCAGATTATCTTACTGGCAAGATCATCCCGATTGGATACCTTATCCTGACACTCAAGATGATGCTTTTCGTCAAGTCTTTTGGTTCGCATTGGGTTGGGCTCTAGTTGAAGTCGTATGGTCAATAGCTCAAGGCTATGAACAGGTATGCCGGAATTTTCGTTCACTGCCCTCAAAGTTTCGGATGTTGACAACAACAACAAAAGCTTGCTCTATATCGTGATGTTCTAGATGGTGAACGTGACAAAACAAAATGGGAAACCGGTTCCGATGACGATGCAGAGGTAGAATCTATTAGTCACCGATTTGTTCATTCGGCCTTCAAATCAGTCACCCCACCTGAGCATAGTCCGTATGGCCAATCCCGTTCCCTCAGTATCCTTGATCCAAGAGCCAATGGTCACCAAGTCAACCTTGACTCGGAAATGACGCAACTGATAAACATACAGTCTCGGACGGAGCTCGAGTCTGTATATGGTGTCCCACCTCCTGTAAGTTTTTTCGTCGTTAGGGTTAATACCTCGTGTCAGTTGAGACTGACATCATTGCTCATCATATTACGCAGAACATCCCAGTGTTCATATTTATCCTTCAGCGTCTAGATGCGATGCTTCTCACCATCGGTCTCACGTTGATCGTTTCAAGCACTTACCTCTCCGAGCTCATTGCTCATCCTCTCACGCAGCTACCTTCACATCACCCCTCTTCTCCGGAACCGGACTTTCCTCCGCGGCCAGATGTGGTAGCTGCTGCCCTTGGCACTGTCCCGATGTATATCATCCTCGTCCTGGTACACGCGTCATTGGCAATGATGTGGACCGAGGCTTTACCGAAAATCGGGATCCACACTGCGTCATACACTGCGCTTCTCATCGCATTAGGGGTCTTTTTCGTTGGTTTGGCCAGTTGGGGCGCCCTTTCTTGACGATTGCAATATTTATCTATCTCCTGACTGTTCGTGCTATACAAGTGCCGAGGGTTTCGAGCTTGAAAATGCCTGCATCCGCTTTGCGTCAAAAATGTTTTTATTTCTCTTTTCCTCCAACACCTCACTTATGAATGGTGCATGCGCTGTATAATAGTAGTTATTGATAATGACCCTGTACGATTCATCCCACAAAAATTGTGCATTGATGAACATTTTCATGGTCCTATGTGACCTCGACAGTTGAGTGCTTTGGAGTGCCAATATTTCGTCACATAATTCCCAACAATAGGAGATGAATATGGATCGTAATACAAGTACAGGGATTCGTACGCCTTTCGTAAACATGTCAACTAGATTACAGCTCAACATTTCCACCTTCAGATACTTTCCACGGCAACGCCTGCACAGTTAGATGACGGTGCAGGCGATGACGTCTTTCAACTTGTTCAATACTTTACAGTGATTTCTTTACCCAGGCCATGATGCTATGACGCAAAAGATCCACGTGGTAGGTTAAGCCAAATTGCGCATGAGACATGACGGCAACCTTAAAAACACTTACGCCGCTCTTTACAGAAACATCATCCATCATTTCAAACTCTCTGTCATCAGGGACGACACCCCTTCCGCTTTCCGTATCACCTCCAACAGGCTTCTTCTTGGCGATGTTGACGACCATTTGACTGACACTTGTACTTCGTCGACGCATACTAGTTGGTCTCTTTCGACCAAACCAGTTAACCATTCCAAACGCGGTCATAAGGCCTAGAACGAATCCGATGAATGCCAAAGTAGCTCCGACACCTATGAACCCGGCTGCGAGTGGGGATAGAGAATCCCTTCCGGCCGCAAGACATTGAGGTCTTTGCCTTGCTTGTTCTGCAAGTCTGATCACATCGCAACCACGATCGGAGTAAGTGGCACACGCATCACACCAATCGGCAGTGTCCCTGATACCGTATTTCTGTTGGCAAAATATGTCAGCTTCCCGTCTCTCGCACTTAGTAAATGTCGAAGGCCGCCTAACCTCTAGGCGTGCACGGAACTCAGCGAGCGGTACGTCGAAATCGCCTGCTTGCCTATCAAACATGGGATAGGGAATAAAGTCCTTATCTTCGGTACCGTTCTTGAAGACCATGCGGATGTGGAAGTCTGTCGAAACAGCTGGACTGCGTGGTCTTCGAATCTCGAACACGGCAGAACCGGTGAAATCAACTGATTGTTGACATTAGTAAATAGGCAAAAAAAATTAGATGAGGGTTTCTTACCAACAGAGGTCAACTCTGGATGCAGAGCAGTGACGTTCAGCATTCGGAACAATGGGATGAAAGGTTTGAAGCTAGCGGAGTAGTGTACAAATTTGAGAGCATCTGCGGCATTAGAGATACGTCCCATCGAGGCAAGCAGGTGAGGAATGAAAGTCCTTCCAGCAACTGGATAAAAAAGGAAATAGTGTCACATTCTCAGATCAAATGATGAAAAAAAACCATGAAGAAGCTTACCATTGACAATACTGTCCGGTTCAGCATCACTAAAGCTGTTCAATAGGAGCCAACTTGCAAGTTCACGTGTCGCCCCGAGGGTGTTGAGATCGAGGGACGCTGCAAAGGTGGCGTTATAACGAGAGTTCACATCGAGATAGTCGTAAATCTTCAGATATAAGCGGAAGAGTTAAGTGATAAGTCTCAAATTCTCGATGATACAACATACATTCCACTATTGATGGGAGGGGTCAAATTTATGTAAACATGATTTTGTAATCGAATGTGCGTACCATATTCTGGAGAGCTGTAGTCCTCGATTGTCCGATAAACCGCTGTAAGCTCTGGCGGAACTCAGCGGTCTCCCGTGCCTTGATAGCGAAGGCCGACGAATCATAGAAGTTGTCAAGTTCCTCTAGGAATTTCTGTTCCAAAAAGGAAAGTGGATTGCGTCATTCTCCCTATTCGGGTAACAAACGCACCGATGACCAATTAAGGAACATACCAGACAGTCGGTCCAGCCATCAAGGAAAACGGCGTTGTCAGGACGTATCATTTCGACTTTTATTCCCCGAAATATTGATTTCAAGTCAGACTGGGTTAGGGAGGTGGGTTCGAATTGACTTACTCGGAACGTATTGATAGCCGTTCAATGGCGAGCGAACAACGGATCCCTCTGCGAGAGTGATGTTGGAGGCATTGGTAGCTGGCCACAAACCCTGAGTAACAGCCAAAGCTGTATCAAATGTGACATTTTCTTCCCCGGATGCATCAGCCTAAGCGGTAAATGAGTGTTCTGTACCTGAGTACGTTTGAGATATCGGAACTCACGAAAATCGCTGCCTGACCGTCAACGTATGCCGTATCGCTAAGACCTTGAACGGCTGAAGACGATGATCTAGCTATGTATCGGGATCGAAGGAGAGATCCCAACAAACGGGCTTGGGTCTGTACCAAACCTTGTGAGTACCTTGTGTACACTATCTTCGGCGACACTTACCTCGCCGACAGGCGTAATGCTTGTATACGATGACTCGTAGTTTACCGGATTCTGATATGACAAAATGCGATCTCCACTAAAGTACAAGAAAATAAAAGACGCCCGCGAGATGGGATCATCGCGGATCAATCAATTCCAAAGTAACAGCAAATGCATAATGCACCTTCGGACTCACTGTCGGGCCAAAACAACAATACCAAGAATATCGGCATCATCAACGGACGAGGTCATCTTAAGCAGATACGAAGAGGTGGTTGAGAGAGGGCTGAATAGTAGATCAGCCAACACCTGCTGCTATCAGCGTGTGACGCAAGGCCAAGTGTAACGTTGCCCGAGATTGACCAATCCCATTGAGAATAGGAGGCGTCACACAGAACCCTTAGCTCGATTCGGCAGTGGGCCAAGCCCATCAATTCCACAATGAAATAAAATGAAAGCTTTACTTTACAGAAGGAATAGAAGACATCTCCAAAACTGTATACCAAAAGAGAGTGGGGCAAACGAAAAGCGAAGAGAAGCGGATACAATCCTACAAGGCTGAGCTGGTCCACATGCGCTGACACAGCCGTGGCTAGCTGGTACTGGTTTTCTGGGATTTTTCACCTATCGGCTAAAGAAAAAAAAGTGAGCCTTGTGATGAAGAGCACCTGAATATGGACTTACATAGGCGGTTTTTCGTTGTACATAGGAGGAGGTGCGTCATAGTCAGCAGAAGCAGAAGGCTGAGGACCACCACCTTGCTGGGTGCCCGGGCCCATCATGCTGGCAACACGAGCAGCAATCCTTTGCACGTCATCATCCTGGAGACCTGAAGAGGCGCTGTGCAGCATCAATGGACGGTTTGAACTCGCTCCAGATCCACTTGTAGAGGACGCAGCGTATGGGTCGAATGGAGGAGCGCCTCCAGGAGGGGATGGATGGGAACTAACTGCGGAGGTAGGATAGCCGGAAGAATAAGCTGCAGCGGATGGTGCATATCCAGCATTAGGTGGGGCGAATCCGGCAGGGCTTTGCGGATGATGAATCCCTGGATGTTGACCAGGAAGGTATTGACCACCTTGATTCGGATATGGAGCTCCTGGCCCATATTGATTCAAGTTGGTTGTCGATCCGTGGCCGTGGCCTCCGTGAGGCTGCATGCCTACCGCCGGAACAACTCCCATTGAAAGTCGAGAGGGCTGTGGGGCTTCGAAAGGTTTAGGCT
Organism: Tulasnella sp. 419; assembly: GCA_019633455.1. Lineage (NCBI taxonomy): Eukaryota > Fungi > Basidiomycota > Agaricomycetes > Cantharellales > Tulasnellaceae > Tulasnella > Tulasnella sp. 419. Next base: position 115,995 of record WSUA01000005.1, on the reverse strand, counting down.
CGTATTCGGCACCAAGATCAGTGAGGCCGTGTGCTCTGTGCGCGTTGTTGCGCTTGTTGCGCCAAATCAAGAAGCCGATGAGCCCGATTAGAGCGAGACCCCCAACAACTCCTCCAATAGCGCCCCCAATAACGGCTGCGTTACTACCACTGTCCTTGTTGTTGGGGTTGGCCGTGCCAGTTACGACGCCTCCTATAGTCCCAGAAGACAAAGGATAGGTAGAAGAAGGGAGGATAGCTTCGCCCGCTTCCAACTCAGTGTAACTGCGGAAAAAGAAGGTTGATCAGGATGAAGGCGGATGAACAATAGTGGGCTGGTTACATACATTAGCCACTGCCACTCAATGAAGCCTCTCGCTGTAGTATTGGTAATGCTGTTGCCGACAAAGCTTACTGTCACAGTATGGCGTCCATTTTCAAGGCTGGGACTGGAGAATAGGCCGTAACCACAGTTGTAGGGAAGAGGTGCTTGGCGATCTGCTGTGGTTGATTGGCCGTCCACAGAGAAGGAGATTAATCCACCTTCGGGACTCCTGGTTGTATACAAGTAGACAGCAACACCTATAGAAGAATGTAAGAACACCGAGGGGACTGGCGCGCTACAGACTTACCAGTGAAGCTATACTGGAAGAAATTTCCAGTAGAATAGGTATAATAGGTGCCACCACCTGAATGAATTGCAGTTAAGACTATGAGACATGAGTAAAGACATGATGTGATGCCCACAATTTGTATACGGTTTCCAGTCAAGTCCAGTGTACTGGATTGAGGTATCGTTTGCGTAAACTGTCACATTTCGGAGCGCGTTCACGACAGAAGCCGCCCCGAGTATCGATGCCACAGCAGTAAGGAGCAGCATGGCTTGCTCGATGAAAAGCGGGAGTCGCAGACAGCCCAGAGGGGGATTGTTAGAGGGTTGGAAGGTTAGAAGGCAACAGTGCTTTTTTCACGGAACAATTGCAATCCCGACCAGCTGTAAAGGGGATCTTGTCCCTTGTCCCTGAGCCGTAAAGGCGATGTTACAACACAATTTTTGGGCGCTAGAACTACCGCGGGGCGAGTTGCCACGGACCGTCTTGGCTACGAGAATCACGGAGAAACTATGAATATTCTTTTTTTTTTCACACTCGCTCAATAATCTCGTATTGAATAACTGTCTGAACAGTTTCTCTTTCCTCTTCTGCGACAAGCAGATCCTTTCCCCCTCCCACTGCCGTAAAATATAAGCTTCCAAGCGCACCATCACGTGGTTCATCTCGCACTCTGAGGCGGTGCTCAAGTGCGAATGGGAGCATCCTTCTCGCATCAAGTTCTGTGGCTGAAAGTGATGTCATGTGCGAGTGGCGGTGAACTTCCGGATCCTTGTCCATCAGAGCAGGTGAACGAGGTTGTTTCCCGAACACGACTTGGGATGCTCTAACTAGATCCATATAATCTGACATTGCTCTGGCCGTGAGTAGTGTACCATCAAGATGAGGATGATGGCGGACTGCTGAAAGAAGAGATGCCATGTAGGTTTCCAGGTGAGGGCTCAGATAAGTTGATATTGACAGCTGCTGAAGTTTTTCGATATCCTGAGAAGTGAAAGTGAGCATCGATCCTGCAGCAACTCGCTACAAAGACATTACCTCTCGGGAAACTAGCGCAGCTCGACGGAAAGGACCAGGAGATGCTGCATATGCTGCAGTTTCGGGCGTCATGTCTGCACAAAATGAGAACCTATCAAGCTATCATGACGTGAATGCTAATTCATAGTGAAGAATTAGAAATTCCTTACGAGAGTCTTCTGAACTGGCGGTCGTTCACGACCATCTCCCAAGGGGCATACGTAGACCACCATAAAACCAGTTGGGAGATTCCAAATGCTTCCACGAGTGTGGCTATGTCGCCTTGATATTTCTGGCACTTGTTCGCCAAACTCTTCCTCTTCCTCGTCCAGTACAATCCTTTTTAGGCGCAATATTTCGTTCAGAGCATCTTGTACGGAACGCTTGCCCTTTTCAAGGTGAGACATTACTAATGCATGAGGAAGGCGTGGGGTAGGGGCCGATGAAAATGATGGGCCTGCAGTTGATGTATATTCACCAGGAGAAGGGAGCGGCGGTAGGGAGGCGAGAGGTGTGGTAGGTGTGGGTGGATTTGTTTCAAGATGCAGACCATGAACAGACTGAGGCCGCAATGCTCTGGTAGATGAATCATCAGGTATCAACCCGGACATGCTACGTTCCTTGCGGACGTTGGTGACAGTAAGGGTAGCACCAACAGAGGGAGAACGATTCTTCAGTGTTGTGGTGCCTGTCAGGTTCGTATCATGACTGTCGGTTCGGGCATGACTTAGCAGGGAATGGTAAAGAGGAGTAGAAAATCCCGAAGGAGGAAGGCTTTTCCCGAGACTAGTGCCAGATATGGAGCGTTGTAGAGAGTCTTGACGATAATGATTTCGACTTCTGCTCCGGCTTCGCTCCATATGAGAGCGGGAAATCACGGAGGGAGTAAGAGGATAAGAAGTTGGAGGTACCAGGAATATGGAATGCAAGAAATCTTGCACAGTATCTTCAGCATGTACGTCTATTTTTTGTGTCGGGAGACCGAAGATTGTTACCAGAATCTGAACAATAATCAGCTAACGTATCTGATATCGTAAATGATGAGACCATACCTGAACAACTATGGCCTTTATCTCATTGACTTCTCTTTCGTTGACGCGAAGGATGAGGTGCTTATGACCTGCTGCGAGACATAGTAGGATTGATGTGAATATTTGGGGTGGAAAGAGGAATTGGGTTTCTTCCGAAAGTGATGCTATGAGATTTGGAAGATATTCCGTCGTTCCATAGCTATCCATCGAGATCAGTAAGATGCCAATGTCACAGGACGGCTTTACCACCCGAGACCAAGTTGGTCGAACTCCTGAAGGAACGTTCAACAACAAAGAAGTGCAAAGATCATTCTACGAACTTGTAATATCGACCGTTTCCCACGACTCCTGATGTCAGCTTCAGCACTGTCCCCAGAAGTAGTCTCCTCAATCCAGCGCATTCTTACTGTGGAAGAGCCCAAAGAGTCTATAGAAGTCTTGAGTGATTTCACTCCTATAGATACTCTCAACAGTTTGTTCCCGGATGGTATGTAGCCTTTAAACACATCTCCGGACTGTCTGTTCATCTCTAATGGGCGCGTCTTTCTGGGTGGTCTATGCAGAGGAATCGTTGTCTCAGCTAGAAGAGGTTCAGAAGAACTTGGTCGAAGAACAGGAGAAGATACAAGCAGAAATCAATGCTCTAAGGAAGGAGCTTCAGAAAGATCAAGACCCTGGACGTATGCAGCTTATACAGGAGCTCATCTCTGTATGTTCTCCCAAAATGGTCATTTATATGCTTCTTACATCTTGAAAATACTAGGAACTACTCTCCCAGATGAATCGTATCCGTGAAAAGGCTACGGAATCTGAGGCGATTGTCCAAAACATTACCAGGGAAATCCAAGTCCTGGATTTAGCTAAGAAGAATCTCACAACCAGTGTAACGGCGCTCAAGAGGCTGCAACTGCTTGGTATGGCTCATATTCCATGAATTCACAATTATTATTAACAAGACCTCGGACCAGCTAATGCGTTGTCACAACTTGAGGTCCTTGTTGAAGCCAAAAGCTATGCGGAGATTTCTCAGAGCTTAGCTGTACGTTGGTCTCCATAGATCTTTGCGTTAGCAGAAATAACATATCCCAATATAGGCAGTGAAGGAGATTTCATCCTTTTTCAGATCGTACATGTCAATACCACAAATCATGGTGCTCTTCCAAAGGATTCAAGGCCTGCAAGGTCAAATACGCTCTCATCTAGATCATGATTTTGACATTTTGTGGGTGCTTTGAGTTCATTCATGAAAACCTCGACCTACTGATTGTCAGTTTCCTTCAGGACCCTAACAAGCCGATTTCGCGAGACATAATCAGGGACGCGTGTCTGACGGTGAACACGATGGGCTCAGACGTGAGGTGAGATCATTCGTCATTGCTACAGCGCGAGTGGATTGACAATTGCTTCACAAGGAATCATTTTGTCGATCGATACTGCTCTATGGAGCTAAAGGAGTATCGCCGAATATTTCGATCGACTGACGAGGTATGATTGGCAGCTCTTACATGAACGTTATACTGACACACATTCTAAAGGCAGGTCAGCTTGATAATATTGCTCGCCGGTTTGCTTGGTTCCGTCGACAGCTAGCACATCACGAAGAGGATAGCTCGGACGTGTTTCCCGAAGACTGGGAGGTAGGCCAACAGCTCTGTGCACGCTTTTCTGAGATAACTAGGTGAGCATCTTCATGAAAATTCTTGGAGAGCATGTGCGCTTATGTCGTGTTTGGGCAATAGAGACGACTTGAAAGCTGCGTTGACCAAAGCTGCTCCTAGTCTCACTGTCGCATTACTACTAGAATCACTTCAGACAACTCTGGATTTTGAGAGTGCCATAAGTACAAAATATCGCTTGCCTGTGAGTAACCAGGGTATTTGGTGTCTATTTGATGTTTATACTCTCCGTTACCCAGTTCGTTGACATCGTTCGGAAGTCTTGTACCGCATCTGGGGGTCAGCCAGATAAGATCTCCTCCGTATTTGACGCCCACATGGGTATTTTTATCGATGCCCAAGACAAGTGAGTACTTGATCCGCACTACAGTGTATGAAATGATCCGATCATGTTACCGTGAAGGGCTCTGGTCGATATGCTCAGCTCGTCGCGTGGCGCCAAATCGCGTCCCTCGTTGGAAGAGTCACTGTCCGATGCGGAGAACCCTGTGACTGTTTTACCCTCCTCTACAGAACTCTTCTACTTTTACGGACAAAATCTCGAGCAATGTACCAAGCTCTCCAACGGAAAGCCGTTATTTGATCTGTATAATCTTCATAAAAAATGGTTAAAGATCTTTGCAGGTAGGTCCCAGCATCCAATTGTTATCATATTTCTCGCTCAACAATGCTATTGCATGCTCACAGAGGATGTTCTTGTTGCAAGCATGAAAAGGTAGTCAAGAGATAAACGTAATATTGCATTACTAATGTCTCCATCTTAGTAAACCAAAGACAGAGCGCGAAAGGCGGTCCATGGACGGCAGGTCGGCAGAGATTAGGAATGCATGTATTGCTCTTAATACTGCTGATTATTGTCAATCCACATCGCTAGAGGTAACCACCCCTAGTCACGACAAGTGGTGAAGCTGACTCCTTGTTTGCAGTTGGAAGAAAAAATCAAGGAAAGGATACAAGAGGAGTATCGAGAAAAGATTACTTTTCAAGCTGAACGTGATTTGTTCCTGAGGTAAGATGACCACTGTCTTGACAGGAAACGAACTATCCTAATATTTTTGCACTAGCGTGATCTCAACAGCAATAACGGTATTGCTGCGTGAACTCGAAAATGCCAGTGAATATGCATTGCTAGCAATGCAACGCTTGCAATGGGGCAATCAGGATCAAGTCAGCGGTCAATCACAATACGCCACTGACCTCGTTCAAGCCGTCGACTCTGCGGTTGGTCTTATAAGGGACCACATTCAGCAGAAGAAATATCTCAGAAACTTCTATGACAAGGCTTCAAGGTTAATGATCCCACCTTTGGATACTGGCGATGTCTGTGCTCACATGTCACTTTCCGTAGTCTTCTCATTACCCGCTTTACCAACAGCCTCGTAAAGAGCCGTCCACTGAAAGAAACTGGTGCAGAACAAGTGAGTTGTGTCTCACATCGTTTCACAAAATGAAGTTGACATTGAAACGGTTTTGTAGCTTCTCATAGATCTACAGGTGTTAAAAGCGTCTTTGCTTCGCTTTCCTCAATCATTGGAAGGCTCGTCTCTTAACACTTCGTAGGCGATCATTAACAATCAACAGCTGACGGTTGCTGACACCCATAATCTAGATACGTGCGGACTGTTACCAAGAGTACCACTCAGTTGGAAACTCTCTTGAAAGTTGTTAATTCACCCGATGATCCTCCTCAGGGATTCATTAGCAATTATACCCTCCTCATCGGAGACTCATCGTTCTCCAACTTCCAAAAGGTAACTGCTTCGTCACCTATGCCCAATCATCCTTGTTAAACAGCTTCCGTTGCAGGTCCTCGATCTCAAGGGTGCACCACGACAGCAGCAAAATAAGCTTTTGGACACTTTCTTGACCATGACAAGCACGATGACGGATCTTGAGCCGACGTCTTTCCTTTCATCACTTGATATGGACCCGCCAGCCACTGCCGCAAGCAGTGTTCTCAGCCCCAATTCCAGTGTAGCCTCATTGCCAAATTTGGTCAGTGGCGTAGGTGGCGGCGGTGTATTCAGCGGTATTGTCACGCCTCCGCTGGGGACCGGAAACCTCTTTGATTCATCTTCTCCGAGAAGCGGAAGTGGTACGGGTGAAGGAAAGGTGCTATCGGATTTGAGGAGGCTGGTGAACTTTGCGGTGAGGCGAGAAAAGGAGAAAGAGAAGGAAGTGCCCAAATCAGGCAGTGGATCTTAGAGTTTATCTTTTCATCTTTGAATGCAAGGAGAAATTTTTTTATATTTGAACACACAGTTGTACGGAAGGAAAGCCATAACACGGTAGCCAAAATATAACCCAACTAAGTCACCACTAAATGGGAAATCTGCTACACTAATGCGTGAAGCCGAAAGAGCATAGGTGAAGATAAGGAAAGAAGAAACAAAAAAAAGTACTTAGTTCAAAGGACAGATCGTAAGACACACATAGCAGGCTACATCGAGATCAAAAAAGTGGTAAGGGATCACAAAAAGAAGACAACTATGTAGCAGAGGATTTGGGCTAATGTGAGATGTACAAAAAGCATACAGTGCCGGGAAAAAAAATATGAATAGGGACAAGTGCATGGATGATTAATTATTTGCGAGTGTTGCGTGAGGTTGTGCCATTGGTGAAGGCTGTCGGTCTAGCTCCGCTGACTGGACCGCCTTCTTTGACCTCCTTTTGTCTGTTCACACGGAAGTCGGCGATGATGCAGACATGGCTATGAAAGAAATATATCAGCAATTCATTGAGTACAAGCGTGACCAATAAAACGTACTCAGATGGGAAGTGAGCGTTCGGGAATCCAACCACCTTCTCCAAGTATTTCTCATCTACCTCTCCCAATACACCTTCGACTGTCAAGCTCTGGTTGGAGAACCAGATATAGTCGATGACACCCTTGAAACTTGGGGTGTAATTAGTGATGGGCAATTCCGCACCACCTTGAGCGGCAGCGTACGCGCTCTTGAGTGACAAAGAGTGCTTCATTCCTTCGTCTGTATACTTGCCATACTTGTGACTCATGAAGTCCACATGATTCGGTGGAACGGCGCCTGTCGAGAGGAACTCGTACACCCCGGATGAAGGGATAGAGTTGAAATCTCCGCAAACGATGGTCGGAATCTTGTTTGCAGAATCGTACACTGGTGCTTTGCGCTGCTGTGGCTTGACTGGGGCAACAGGCGGGCTTTGATCGGAGGTCGACGGTGAGCCAGAATCACCGGAAGCCGTGGAGTCTCCCTGGATAGCGGGGGCTGCGGATCCGTTGGTTCCGCCGTTTGTAACCGGAGGGTCGAGAAGCTTGGGAGGAAGCTTCACGAATCTGGTGGCAATTTTCTCCAACTCCTCCATCAGAAGCGCCGACTGGATCAGCTTCACGTCCCTGAATTCTGGATCCCAGTGAACATGAACGTTTGCAATAATTAACTTGGACCCGGTGTGCTTGTTCTCCAGTAATGCAACAATGGCGATGTTATCCTTGGTCAAGACTCGGTTGTACATGTCTTCTGACATGACAGAGTTTGCAGAATCGCGTTGTGCGTACTGAGCGAACTGCGTGAATTGGTTGAATTCAATCAATTGGCTTTCAACCAGGGAGTATCTTGACAAACAAGTCAATATCATCGTCATCATAGATTGCGAAAGCATGAGTTGACATACTTTTCCTTCTTGAAGAAAATAGCACAGCCGTCAACCAACCTACGCTGGGACTCGTTCATCGTTCTGGCTCGAGACTTGGAGGCGAATATTCCATCATAACCGTGAGACTCAAGCTTTGTTGTGAAATACTCCTCATATTGTGCAGCATCCACTTCCTGTCAAGGACAAGAACAAAGGGAATGAGTTTGGTTCGGGAAAGTAAATGAGGTCCTCACCTGAAGACACAGGAAGTCTGCTTCGTAATTGGCGATCTCCGTGAGGATCAGCTCCCTTCGGTAGTCCCATGCTAGCGCCCAGGATGGAGTGTATCCGTACATGCTTGAGGTAGCATAGCGCTCGCAAAGGATGTTATAACAAAGGAGAGTGAACCGCTCCGAGGTGTTGAAATCCGCATCCAATGCCTCTCGTTGGGCAGGAGTTTGCAAATACTTCCACTGGCGTTCTGGAGGTGGAAGAGGGACGGGACAGGAATCACGAAGGTAGGCGATAAGAGCTGGGGTGCCTTCCTTCTGCAGAATAGAGCGAAGAGTCTGCTGCATGGGATTACCCTCGATACCCAGCATGGTGAGCTGATGGAGACTTCCAAGTTGGGGAGGAAGGGTCTCGAGGTGGTTATCGAAGAGTAAGAGCTCCTTCAGAGATGTCAACATCCCAAGTTCCGGTGGAACCGTACTGAGTTGATTCGAGGAGAGATCAAGGTGGACCAAGTTGCGCAGTTTGGCGATGTCGGGCGAGAGGACGTTGAGTTGGTTATGATTGACATAGAGGGTCGTGATGTAGTTGAGCTTGAACAACGACGTTGCCAGATTCTTCAACCGCATGCCTCCCATGTCTAGGGTGGTCCACATGCTTTCGGCTTGAGCGGTACGCGTCGCCGAAGGCCTAGGAACCACCGGAGGAGAAGACACTGGTGCTGCAGTGGATGAAGGGTGTCCGTTAAGACCTGGAGTTCCTTCCCTCTGGACTGATTCGTCAGTACTGGTGTCTGTCTTATCAGATATACTGCCTTGAGCCCGCTTATGCGAGTTTGGGTCAGTGATTGTGATAGCGTTCTTGGTTGTATTTCTGAGTGTCATGGCTGAAGTACGAGCACGGTGGTGAGGAGCAGCTGCACCGCGAGAAGCCTCATACTTTATGAGCTGCTGCTGCCAATGATGAGTGAGAGGTTGTTGAGGAGTAGTTGATTGAGGACGGAGAGGTGGTGGTTGTGGGATTGAGGATGGGGAATGGTGAAAGGCTTGATGAGGAATATGCTGAGCGTACGACACCAAACCCCCTGGACCCATGTAACCTGGAGAAGTACCCCATTGCTGATGATGAGAACCATCATGCACCCGTCCGCTTGGAGTAACGGGATAATAGACAGCCATCTGAGAGAAGAATGGTCAGTCTAATATCCAACACGTGTATTTAATCTTGTTTCCGGATCAGATTGATGATAAAATACTTGTTATCAAACAGCGGTAGATGTACAGCAAACGAGTGAGTGAGTTCTTCAAATGCTTTCTAGTGATGGCGTCGTCGTTGCAAAGCCTCCACGGTGTTCTTTCTACGCTTCCCTGACTATTTCCCACGACAACTTCACAGCCACAACTGCGTTGTCTCCAAATCCTCTTTAATGAATACAATGTTCGAGCATCATTGCGATTTGTCACTTCAACCGCTGATGTTGGTCTCATACACGTGCATCTCAATCAAGGATGCTTGTTTGATTTTACGTTAAAAACGTGCGTCCAACGACTACCCCACCATCGTCACGCAACGTCCAATCAAAAGCTCTACGCGCTCGATGTGGACTGCTAGAATCTTCCAGGTGAACCCTCTGGTCTTCATTGCCCCGCGACACGTCTCTCTTGATGTGTTCAGTTGTAGGGTTTTGTCTCCCCAATCATTCTTGTCGCGTATCACCTGTGGAAAGGCTGCTTCGCGTTTATCCGATCGTATTGTCCCCAACGGAGCCCTTTAAGCATGTCATTTCAAGAACCCAACACAACCAACACCAGGACAACAAATTGAGTCCATACAAATCACGAAGCAATGAAGCCTCTTTTGTGCAAACCCAGAGCCCAGCATGAGACGGGATGTATTGCTCAATCGTGACAGTTGGGAGTGACACCAGATTCTATAATCAGAAGTCATCATCCCGCTTAATGGCGGGAAGGAGCCAATCAGACAATGAGGACAGTTTCCAACGCGTCTCCCTGGAAAGCTAGCCCCTAGAAGCGGTGCGACCAGATCGACAATTCCATTGGGGAGTGAAGTGGTTATGCTTAGCGTTCGCCGCACCATATCGCCACTCGCTGATTGGTAATCACGCTATGACGCGCCATATGTCGCTTGGATTCACCACTACCGCGCAGTATTGGCGTAGAGAGTGCCCAGAGTGCCCGAAGGATCTTTCCTCCAGTTGCGCTAGGCGACATGGCCAGATTGGTACGATAACCAAAGACGCTATTCCAACTCCAATCGCAATAATAGTACATTGCCTCCAAAATGGGATATACCCGACGCAATGCGCTGCGTTGGAGGATCACAACATGCAATAGATTAAATAAAACCGCTGAGCAGCGGTCGTCTCTGTTGGCAGTCAAGTTGAGATCGACGGACCGAGACAAATGAAATGATCGTGAAAACGGCGTAGGTCGTGCGACATGTCAATAAATCTCCGGGTATACCTTTCCCGAATATTGTACTGGTGGAATGCCTATACGAGATTCTTCCTACACTTCCCGATATATATCGCGCTGTGCTTGTCGTTCATCCTCTGACCTTTCTCCCCAACCGGGATTGTCGTTAACCGGAGCTAATTATGACATTATTATGTTAGGTATCGGCAAACCGACCGATCGGAAGTCCGGTTTGATTGTTCGGGCTTGACGCCACATCTATGTTAAAACGTTTGCGGAGGTCCATCAACGGCATGATCGCGGCATCCGCGCTTCCATTAATTACGATTATGTCCAATAATACAATCAAGAGTATCGAAATATTCAATCCGAGTTCTCATCGTCGTCATCATCCACCGACCAATTGTTATCCCGAACAACCCTCTCCTTCTCAATAATAAACTTGCCTATCAAGGATTGCTCAGTAAATCCACCTCCACTAAGTTAATTGCACTGCCTTACCTTCCTTATAGCGCTGGGATGCTTCGTGCGCCTTGAGATATGTCCAACCAACCGAAGTATCGCATCCTACACATTTGATATCCGCCACCTATGGTCCGAAGCGAACATCAGTTCCACATCATAGGTTGATAGTCAGGGAAGTTCCGCGATCACTCACAGTATGTCTCCCCGTTCTTTCACGGATAAATTGTGTTTATTAGGCCAGTGTTACTGAATGGAGCAATCACCACTCACAGCAGTTCCCTGTCTTCCTTCTTTCCCAATTTGATATTTACTGTCGAATGTAGTAGACTGAGCGAGGAATAAAGCGTTGTGAATATTATGCACCGATGTAACCCCTAATTTGTATTGATCACTACTCACTAGGCACGACCTTCTCGACCGGAGAACGATTTACTGATGAGTTCGTCTTGAAGGGCCTTCTCACACAGATGCATGAATCCACCACCGAGCAAATTCCATGGGTCAGGCGGATAATCACTCACAATTGTGGTTGCGCATTTTGCGCAAGAGAACACTGGTTTCCCCTCAAATACATCGAGAGCGGTCTGTTCTGTGGCAGTTTTGGAAGACATTAGAAGAAGACGTTGTGAATGTAGAGTATCAGTGTATCCGGGATAAAGGGGTGGTCATCTGCTGGCGACTAGCGTCATTTTAACTTTTCTGCCCAAATCTCACTTCCCACCTTCTACAGGTCTTAGCATTGCTCAATACATAAACCGTTTAAGTAACTAACAATATGTAGACCTAAATCATCCCACACTGCTTAGAAATTCTGGGTGTTTACATCGCACTGCCATCTGCAGCCACGTATGAACAGATCCGGTAAAGTCTCATCTGCGAGTGTAAAACTTCTTGTCGGCCACGAGCTTTCTTGGTCGAACTCGGGAACAAATCGGAGTCGGCCATCCCGCCTCAAGAACCAGGGGGAAAACCACTATATTCTAGGCAGCACCAACAGGCTTGTGAAAGCAGGGGTAAACCTTGTGAATTAATCAAAGCGGGAGCAACGTCTATTTATCTTATCTTGAATGAAATCGCCCTTTGTAAATGAACCTGGAAATAACCATACCTCCCCGTAGTTCACATCTCACTGAGTTCCTATGGGATGTCTCATAGAGTCTCAAGGCTCGGAGATTTTCGTCGGTGCATCATTCTATAAGAGTGAAAGAACATGACAATCCATGTTAATGGAGTCGCGTACTGTCTGCCAATCATTTGAATTGTGAAATCGAACGGGTCTGAACGTGTCTGGACCAAGCGCCACCTCCCCGCAGATCGATGTCATTGGATGAACTCCAACTTATCGGCTAAACGGATTTTGAAGTTTTTTTGAAGCCATCAAACGAACTGATGGTTTGGGGTTTGGAAGAATAAAGCCCCTACGGAGAGAAAGCGGTTAAGAGGAGTGAAGCGCGGGGGAAATGGTCTGGATTATTGATTATGCAAGGATAGAACAAACGGATGTAGCAACACCTCCACATTTCCAAGTCCGGATTTCCGTGCCGATAACCCGCGCATCCGTTTACAGTTTAAACATGGGCGTGCCGTTGACTCAAGCGTCATATTTTGAAACTGATAAGGGCTCTCATGAAACGCAAATGTAATAATCACATGCGAGCCGAATCGGCCGTCTGGACGTTACGCTATTGGAAGGGTATTTTTGATCCTGTCTTGTCGCAAACGGATGATGAACGGTCTACGGAAGCAGAACAAACGCAAATTGCTTGTTCATTGGTTACCTCATATTGCCTAAGGCCATCGAGGAACGCCGCTGGTTCGGAGCTGGAGCTGCATTGGATATAGCTTCTTCAGCCGATAGTCAAAGGTGGAAATTTCTCAGAAGACATGAGGCGGTTACAATAATAGTGGGGATGCGGGGAAGCTCGGCAGTATATAACACCTCTGCAGGCGCTTTGTGCTTTAATACGCTTACTGTGTCGTCTCTGAGCTCTTATCTTTGAGTAGTGCTCAAAGCTTTCTCTCACTTTAACATCCTCGTTGTGGGATTACACCGCCCGCAGTCTAATTTCGCAGTCCATTCCATTGTGGAAGGGACACACTCAAAAATCCATTCCACCTTCTGACATCTCTGGAATATTCCGCTCGAAACACTCCTGTCTTATAGTGTAGCAAATTTCGCTCTCCTGTTCTGTTCGATCAGTGGTAAGCCAAGCATTTCAGGGTCGATCATTATCAGAGCAGATTGAATTGATTGCCTGTTATTTGATTAGATTCACTGATCATCACCCACCTTAGAGTCACAAACACTATCGCTTTCATCGGTCCTCCACCTCTCCACCAATCAGGACTGTGCAACTACTGGGAGGCCTTTTCTTGGCGTGATCACGAGATACAACGCAGAATGCCGAACTCATTGGCCCGAATGTTCGAGCGACCCTTTGCTCATTCATCGAGCTCAGGTGAACTAGATTGTCGAGGCACAGAACCAAGTCACCTGTTAGGCGATAACTCTCATCATTATCCTCCAATAAACTCAGACAGAGATGGCCCCGGTGTCTCTGACACTTCGCAGCAACAAAATCAGTTTCGGCCTCCACTCGGAAGCCGTACTAGTTCTGTGGCCAGCTTCACAAGCGCTCAGTTACAGCAGCAGCAGCAAAACCCTGTCTCTGCATACAGTCATCCGGATATTCAGACTTTGAACACAAATACCCTCAGCGCAGACCCCTCATCGCATGTTGTTCCTGCCACAGGAGATACATCCTCATCTCCCTTTTTCACACTCTCCTCTTTATCCTCCTCCCATCTCCCTCCCTCAGCCAACGACGGCTCTGAAATGATCTTTCACGAACATCTGGATCATTTAGAGATTGCTTTGGCCTCAGATAACCTTGTTTTAAGGGGTGTGGGCCAGAACTTCGAACCCGCTGTATTGTCGGGAAATGTCGTCCTCAACCTGCCAGAGGCCACGAACATTCGACAAATCAACCTGTCATTCTATGGCAAAGCCAAAATGCCACATGGTGATAGTCGCCAGCCGTGAGTTTTTATCGTTTTTCACTCATGAAGTAGAGGGAGCGATGTTGAATCTCTTTCTTTCACAGTCATGTTCGACACCACCAAGCAACTCACTTGATCTATCAACATGATTGGTCATTCCTCGAGGGGGCGAAAAGCCACCGTCACACACTCAAAGCAGGAAAACATGTGTTTCCATTCGTCCTTCATGTGGACAACCAGCTCCCATGTTCGATTCAAACCCCTAATGCTTCGGTCACCTACAAGCTTCGAGCAACTGTCATCCGGTCCGCTTTCAGCAGCAACTGGGTCGCAACCCGTAATATTGAGGTCATTCGGGCATTCATGACCGATGCCCTTGAATACACTCAAACCTTGGAAATCGAGAACACATGGCCGGGCAAGATCATGTACTCGGTGCTGATCCCTCATAAAGCTTATGCCGCTGGTGACGAGATACCGATACTAGTGAAGTTTACCCCTATGGCTAAGGGGGTAAACGTCATCAGCGTAGATACGCAATTGAAGGAGTATTCAAGCGTGAAGACGAAGAATACTATATCTCATCAAGATTCGAGGATCTTTGCTATGGCAAAGCATGTTATTCAAGATGGCAAGGCAGTGGACTTGTCTTGTATTGGAAATAGGGCGATGATGGAGGAGCGTACAAGATTTGATCGATCTGCAGGAAGTAGCAACGGTCAAGGTGAGTTGAAATCATTTAGTCATAAATGCAGTAGATACTGATTCATCATCTGATACGATTCAGCTGAAGGATCATCTACCGGACCTAATACAAGCCAGGTCTCACTTATTCGAGGGGATGGAGAGATTGACACAATGTTAAGGATCTCTATACCGAAATCTGCAACACCTACTCATAGCATCGGTGGGTATAAGCTCTGGCCTTTCGTTTGAAAGTACTAACGTTACATTTCCTTATAGACCCAGCTATCGTGACTCACAAGATCAAATGGTCTATTATCATCTCCAACCTTGATGGCCACACCTCCGAGCTGCGGTGTGCCCTTCCGATACACATATTGCATCACTCTTTGTTGAGCGAGGCTCGAGGGGCCACACGCGATACTCGAGCTATACTATTCGGAACAACTAGCAGCGACTCAGATGCCAATCAGTCCGTCAATCTACCCTCTTACGCGTCGCACGTGCATGATCGAGTAGCAAATGCTCTTGATGGAATGCCGTCATCTCTCGGTCTGGCTCCCAACCCTTTGCATCATTTGGATTCCTCCAACACTTCGCCTGCCGGATCAGTTCTGCCTACTCCTGGAGGATCTCCTAGCGGATCTAATGGAATCTTCCATAACGTCGCTCAATATATTTCTGATGGAAGTGGGAGCACAAGTCCGTCAATATCTCCAGGGCCACGAGGGCTATTCCCGACAAACCTGGATGATCCTATGGGACTCGAATATGTGGATTCTGGTCTTCTTCTCTCCTTAGGTGGGACCGCTGCTGCGTCGGTCGCAAGAAACAGCGTTAGCAGCTCGTTCCGAGGGAGCATAATCGGGTCAATGCTTCGAGTAGATACACCACCGGGATCTGGATACCAAAGTAGACGAGAGAGCCGAGCGAGCAGTAGAGTCAACAGTCGGGCTTCGAGTCGAGCGGCGAGTCCCGAACGTGGTTTTGAATCACTGGCTCCTTCTTCCAGTGGTCATAGTCACCATGGTTCCTCCTCGACTGTTCATGGACAGAAGGACTCCACACATTCATCCCACAAGAGCGGAGGATTCTTTTCGCTAGGAATCAAGCCATTCACCCCATTCTCCAAATCAAACAAGAGTGGTACTTCCACGCCTAGTCATAGTAGCGGAGCTCACATCTCTCATCAACCCCACTCAGCCACTTTCCCCATTCCGTCATCGCCACCTTCCGCACGTGCATCTCTCTCAAGGCCTGGCTCACGTCCTCCTACTCGACCATCTTCACGCAACAACCTCCGAGGAGAGTTTGTTAGTTCGGATCCACACCACCATAGTCACAGCAATAGCCAGCATAATGTCAACCCCGAGGTGATCTCACAGCTGCTGAGTCGTGTTCCCGACTATGAACGAGCCTCAAGAGGCTTTTTGGGTGGAGGTGTGACACCTCTGGATGCGTCGCGGGGACTGCCGACCTATGATGAAGTGGAAAGGATATCCCGAGTTACAAGTGAAGGCTCACTGTTGGAATTTGGAAGACGACACAACGCAGACGTCTCTGGAGTCCATTCGATGAACAACAGTATCTCGTTGGCGACCCCACGATCCCATCAGCCTCTGCAGCCATTACCCTCGATATCCAGCCCACTCGCCAGCGGATCTCAATCAGCGGTATCGACGAGTATCTGACAAACTTATTTTTTGACAACATGCTTTTCCTGGACCATTTCTCTCAACTTCATTCTCACTCCCCCATTTGCTGTTTAAACATTTGCTCTCTGAAATTTAGACGCCGTGCGCGCTCTCACATGTATTCTTCATTCTCCATTCTAGGTTATAACCTCATCAAACCATCCTAATGTTTACTTTGATCATGTATGATTATCACCAAGGCTCGTGGGTTTCTCATTTGGGGGTTTCAAGTGATCATCTGTACATATAATCCTTATTGCTGTTGTACAAATTATAGGCCCATCGTTCTTGAACTATGACTTTGAAATAAAAAGATTGGTCTATTGCACGGATGCGCTTGAATAGTCTACGCGGTTTACGAGATACATAAGACCAGAATAGAATCAGGTAGATAGTGCGGCCGGACTTTTTCAACATTACACGTCCGTTACATCTACTCATCAGAGTTCTTCATAACCCAAGGATCAGAGGAGACGAATTGGGCCCTTGGCACACCAAGTTCAAGGAGAGTGGAGAAGGCCTTGGCAAAACTGTAAAGGAGAAGAGGTTAATTAAATGAGGCAGGATCGGAGTTGGTCGATACGTACTCGTTGAAGAAGAGATTCTCATCCTTTGCATATTTCTGCACCCATTCCCTGAACTTCTTGTCTTGGATCAGAGCGTAGTCGGTTCTATCATGAAACAGGTTTAGTTATTGAGGCCATTGCACCATACTGATAATATACTTACGGCAACATCATCAAACTCCCAGTCTTCTTATCGGCATACTGCTTTGGACCATTCCATTTGCGCCAGACCCACCTAAAGCATATGTTAGCATTAGTCATTGAGCAGAACATTCGAGATAAACTTACTTCTCGTCAAGGAGAAGTTGGAAGAATGCATTGGAGAAAGTAACTGGTGAGAAAGTCCAAGGACCTTCAAATCCACTTCGGTCAGTATGGCATCGGCCCAAAGCATGTGCACCAGCGAGGGCGACGATCTCCTGATCATTGAACCCCATTCGGTAAAAAACCTGCGAAAATTCGGAACAAAAATAAGCCACTAGACCAAAAATGAGATGGTCGCTTCACGCTAAGGGTTACTTACAGCCCTTAGGTGATCTTGAGCTTGGGTGGCATCAGGAAGACGACCATCGGGAGGAACGTCCTTTGCGAAGCCATCGATGCGACCAGGTCTCCAAGGAACCTTTGGTCCACCTAGTTCTTGGACGGCGCAAACACCAGCCAGGGTCCAGAGATCACCGTATGAGATCCAAGGGAATTCCTTCTTTATTTCTTCCATGACGGTGCGAGCCACGTTGAGACCGTTGTTAGCGGCGTGAAGCGATTCGGGCTCAAATCGCATGGTGGCATAGTTGCTGAGTATGCTAGGTTTAAGCGAAAGGATGCGCTTAAGGACGAATGAAAATGCTTACCTGCCACCGGTTCCGGTTTCCTTGTCGTAAGTACCACTAGCGTGCCAGGCAAGGCGAACAAGAACAGGACCGTAGCTACCATCTGAAGGTGCCATATATAAGTCATGTATTTAGACTAGATCAGAAAAAAAAAACACACCATCATAGCCTTCTACATCCAAAATGGAAGCAATCTTGTTGTAAACCTTTTGGTAGTCCTCTTTGGATGGGGTGAAACCAGCACCAGCCTTAGCAATTTGGACACCCTGCTTTCCAGCGGTAGCAGCTTCCTTGCCAGCCTCCTTAAGAGAGGTGTTTGTGTTGTAGAGATAAAAACCTCCACCAGCGGCGGCAGCCAAGCCGAGCCCAACATAGAGAGAAGTGTTGGACTTGGCTGCAGGAGGAACAGTCGAGTACGTCCTCGCTGACCGGATAGCCCGGGAGGAAGAGAGAACTGTACGTCGAATCGGGTTTCGCAAGACAGAAAGCGACATGGTGAAAGAGAGGACGTGGATGAGAGCTCAAAGTTGTGCTCAGTCTCAGTAATTATGCTGGTTACCAAGCCGTGAGAAGTCTGAAAACGACGTCATATGATTGGCTGATCAGCTTCATCATTTCCAGAGTTGGACCCTCTCTGCCGGAGCTTCGATCTACTGTTTGTCGCGTGCTTTTCACTTTTGACTAATAACAGATACGGGTTCGGTCTAAAGAACACCATCAAGCAATCTGCACTAATGCCATGATGTTACAGCCTGTTCAGCTATCAATCTGTGAAACGAATATTCGTATATATTCGGACTACCACTCGTAGGCCGACAACACTTACATGTACCGAATATGGCTTGGCCTCTCGTACATGCATTCCGTCGCCATTCCGCAGTTCGTAATACGCTCCAATTTTTAAGATCGGGTGCAAAGAACCCAGACGTTGCATTACTAAACCCTCAAGCATGCTGTAAACTCCTCGATGAAACACTCTCGGTGCCGACTACGCGTGATGTCACCCGTTATACTTGAATCCTCTTGCTTCTCATGGAAATGGCTTTCGAAAGAATTTGGCGGACAAGATCAGTATTTTTACCGGCCCACGCTGAGCGATCTGACCACTACTCTCATTGGTGGAGGGCTTTTTCCTCGTCTAGATCCTTCAAAATATTAAATATTGCGGTTAGAATGGAGAGAAGCAGGGATAACCAGTTGCGAGAGCTCCCCTTTATTGCAGTGCAAGCTAGCAATGCAGCTATGTACATCAAGGGATGGTTATAAACCCCATCCGCACGATGTTTCACGTAAAAGCGTGTACAACGCAAATATCAGCCTGAGTGTCGCAGACTGCACATAAACGCAAGAATGGCGAAATATGGTCTCATCGGGCGAGCTCCAAGACGAGCCTCTAGTGCAACTTATTCTTGGTAGTTAGCAGCCTTTTGTCGTTTTTAATATTCCAATTAAACCGGCACCAACGATCCTCTTAGATGATAGGCGACCTTGTAATCTATTGTTGCAAGGGGTAACTCGACATACTTCTCTATGCTACACTAATGAGCGTAGAAAGCTGCACGGATCCACTGGTGGCACTGCCAAACGGCCGGTCGTTGTTAATTTATTCCATGCATACTCTGAACTACTATCTGCC